>PVKP010013658.1:0-54998 GCA_004027715.1 Plecturocebus donacophilus
CTCCCACAAATCCACAAAACATACATTTTTCTCAGTATCACATTATACCTATTTTAAAAGTGACCACATAACTGGAAGTAAATCACTCCCCAGCAATTGCATAGCATTTCACAGGTTTAAATAAAATATTGATTGTCTGCTTATTTGTTATTTTCATCCCCTATTCCTTCCTGTCTCCATTGTTAAGCACAATTATTGGTATAAAAGAGGTCCCATTTTTAAACTGCATTCTAGCCTGGGCAATAAAACAAGAATCCCATTCTCTCTCCCTCTTTCTCTTCCTCTTTCTTTCTCTCTTTCATTCTTTTTTTTTCTTTCTTTTGCCGTTTCTTTCTCTCTCCTTTTCTCTTTTTCTAAAATCTCTTCCTCTTTCTTTCTCTCTTTCATTCTTTTTTTTCTTTCTTTTGCTGTTTCTTTCTCCTTTTCTCTCTTTTTCTAAAATCTCTTCCTCTTTCTTTCTCTCTTTCATTCTTTTTATTCAAAAAAAAAAGAAAAGAAAAAAAGAAAGATAAATGTACTGCATTGCAATTTAAAAAAAAGGTTTCAACTAAAGACACCATTAAATAAATGGGCAAGTCATAGACTGATAGACATATTAATAATAAATATATAGAACTTCTTCCTTACCTGTGGTTTAGTTTTTTTGTGGTTTCAGTTGCCTACAGCAAACACTGGTCCAGAAATACTAAATGGAAAATTCTAGAAAAAAGGTCATAAGTTTTAAAGTGCACATTATTCTGAGTAGCATGATGAAAACTTGTGCTATCCCACTCAATCCCACTCAGAATGTGAATGATCCTTTTTTCTAGCACAGCCACACTGCATACACTACCAGCCTCTTAGTCACTTAGTTGGCATCTCTGTTATCAGCTCATGGTATCACAGTGTTTGTATTCAAATATCTCTTATTTTACTTAATAATGGCCCCAAAGAGCAAGAGTAGCCATGCTGACATACCATGATAGTTGTTCCATTTTCCCATTAGTTATTAGTGTTCATCTCTTACTGTGCCTAAATTATAAACTGATCTTTATCACAAGTTTGTATGTATAGCAAAAAAAAATTATAGTATATGCATATATAGGGTTCAGTACTATCTATGGTTTTAGGCATCCAGTGGCAGTCTTGGAACGTATCTCCCTCAGATTAAGGGCAAGTACTATACCTGACAAAGGACTAATGGCTTTGTTACATTCTCTCAGTAGAACATTCCCATCTTTTCAGAGATCCAAAAAGAAAAAGGTAGGTGTTTCTAAATATTATAAAGGGTTTATTTTAGTGGAACGAGTATGGGTTTTTTATTACATGGCTTGCATTTGAATTCTATTTCTTCCATTAGCTAAGTAAGTTAAATTTTGGCACAATGTCTAGGCTCTCTGCAGCTCACACTTATCAGCTATTAATATAAAATGAGGATGACAATATTTCCTTCATGTGATTTTTTTTTACGAGGCATAATAAGATTAAATAAATGATATAGGTTAATAAATAAAGCTAGTATTCATTTAGGGCTTGATACATGCAAGACATTACTTTAAACTACTTCTATTCTAATTTAATTAATGCAAAAAATTATCTTGGCCTTCAGTTAATTTACCCTGGAGCTCACATAACAGTAGAGACTTGCAATGAAGCCGAAAGTTTATTCTTTGCTGCTAAGGGTACCAGGAATGACAGACAGAGAGAGAGAGACAGAGAGAGAGAGAGAGAGAGAGAACTAAACACACATGCCTACTGTTGTCAGCAATGGAAACCGGTGGTTTTCACTGCCAACTCCACTAATGATAAAAAATAATAGGAGAATATTATGAACACCCTTTTTAAAAGAATTTAATAATTTAGGGAAATTGAGCTGATTTCTGGAAAATTACTGATGACCATAATTTACTTTGGATGAAGTAGATAACTTGAATAGTCCTATAACTATTAAAGATGTTTAATTAATAGTTTATAAGCTTTTGGAAAAAAAAAAATCTCCAGGTCCCAGTGATTTCACTGGCAGGTTATTCCAAACATGTAACTAGGAAATATTTATAAAATATGATATCCATGTATTCCAAAAATCTTATCAAGCTAGGATTAGAATACAACTCTTAAAACTTAATTAACAGAAACTACAAAAAATCATAAAGTTAACATCATAATTCATAGTGAAAAACTGAAAGCTTTTCTCCTAAGATCAAGAATAATACAAATACTTTTCTTATTACTTCCATTCACACTTTCCCAGAGGTTCTAGACAGTGGAATAAAGTAAGAAAATAAAATTTATATAGTTTGATCAGAGAGAAACAAAAATTCCCCTATTCACAGATGACATAATTATCTGTGCATAATATTAAGGAATTATTTTAAAAACAACATTAACTTCCTAGAATTAATAAGTGAGTTTATACAGATCTTAAGATACAAGACAAACACATAAAATCAATTGTGTTTGTTTATATTAGCAAGGCACAAAAGAAAACATAATTTTTTAAAAAAAAAATCACTTAAATTGCCCCAAAAGCAAAATAATTAGATGTAAATCTAAAAAGAAAGAAAGAAATTCTATAGAATTTACTATTGATAGCTAATCCCAAAATTTATATGGAAAGACAAACTATAAGCTCAAACAATTTTGAAAAGGAATAATAAAGTTGGAGAAATCACATTATCTGGCTTTTCTAGTTACTACATGAAGAAAGAGCAGTAGAAGGAAAATTAATTTTTAAATACAGCTCTAGTTTTGTTAAAGTTGAAAAGGTAGATATTATGTGTAGCTTTAAAACATTTTAATGATCCCTATTTTTATAGTTTACCTTTTGCTAAAAAAGTAAAATGTTAGTTGGCTATCTGCATTAGATTTTGAAAAGTAAATAAAGTCTACACTTGCCTAATTCTTACAGAAATTTCTTATAATTTTTATAACACAAAATATTTTTGAAAAATTTTTAATAAGTTTTCTATTTACATTAATATGATGATATGACTAAAATTATTATGAGGTAATATTTTGTTGGAGGTAAGATAGGTATTAAATCAATACCTAAGGCCTTCACCCCTTGAAAGACTTAAAAAATTGAGGGCCAGCAAGTTTGTATTTGTGAAGATTCAAAGATAATTTTTATTGCAGAATTGAGGGAGATTTCTGATTCCCAAGCCAGTAGTCTTTTCCTTGTATTCTGATGTCTTCTAAAGACATGAATGATTTCTGTTCATTTTCACTGCATTAGTCTCAGGTAATAAGTAAAAGTTTCAGGAAACAGGACTATAAATCTTCAGTGAGTCACAGTATTGAGTACTGTATTAATTTTTAAATGTTCTAAATGATGCACTTGAGACATACATAAATCAGATAATAAGCATCCTAACTAAATTAATTTTAAGAGTCTAAAGTTATCCCAACAATAATAATTCCCAGAATATATTTCAGGAAACGTATTTAAATCATGAAGACTATGGTTTTATATTGTCCTAATTTTGTCATATCTGTCCTGATTATTGATTGAGAAAGTTGAAGGTATTTGTTTCATTAATGAACCAACTTAAATGTATTTATTGACAGATCTATGAATATACACATAATATTTGTTAATGGACACCAACGCCAAAATGTAGTGTTGCAAAGCTCTAGTCTTCTTTTCTCCCTCATATTCTTAACATTGTCTTTTATACACAGATTTTAGGATATTAATACTCAAGTCCCACAAAAGAGACCAGTAAAGTACTTATTGGATGTCAAGCCTGAGAAGTCAGTCAAATTTTTTGATATTTAACTTTATAGCAAATACGTGAATATCACCTTGAAACCACTTATTTTGTTGTTAGACCTGAGGGATTTTGTCAAGAGATTAAATATTAATATTTGACATATGTAGGTATCAGAGTTACAACTGGCTATGGTCCTTCAATTTTATGTAGAAAATGTGTCCCATTATATCTGGAAGTTTGGATTCTTAGGCCTTGTACAAATTATATTTTGCTTAATCTCCTACATCATAATTATTTTTATTATTTAGTGTTCTACACATGTAGATGAAATTGTGCACAGTTACTGTTTAGTGTTATCAGTGAGTGTTCATATATATTTGGCCAACTAAACATGAATTATTTTTATAATGTAGACTTCATTATATGACCCATTATTTTCTGGGTGTTTTAATGTATGCTTCCAGACAACCACTATTATATCTAGTAAATTCCAGATAATTCACTCAAAATGACTATCACATGAAAATATGTATTTTAAATATATCAACAGAAGTTAAATAATTATAATATAACATCTTTAATTTCCATATAAAATATAGCTCATAAATTTTATTATTTCATCAAAATGAAATTCATTTTTTAAAATGAATTAAAAACAAAATACATAAATGTACTTTTATACTTTTAAAAATTGACGTACTTAACACAACAAACAAATCTCTAATGATTAAGCCTTTTTAATCTGAATTTGCCGTTTATGAAAAGGCCAAACTCAAATTAAACATTTGAATTTGATATAAACATATTTTCTGTTTGAAATGACTGAATTTAAAACTGAAATATCTGACTTCAGACAAATGGTACAAAAGAGGCTTATTTGGATTGAACATGTTTATCATATTACTAAAGAATACTACAATCTCTATCATTCTGTTCTTTTCTTTGGTAATAATTATAATTTTTAAATATTATTTTTAAAAATGTTAGAATGACAGTATACATGAAGAGTTTTTACCTATTTTAATAGTATGTATTATACAAGCTTTTTTATAAATACTCAGATTTTCATCATTGAAAATGTATAAAAATACTATTTTTTAACATCATTTTTAAAAAAATTGTTCTTTTTAGCTATTGTGAATATATTTAAAAAGTATAAGATATATATATTTAAAAAGTATAAGATGTGATAAATTATGTATTTTTAGTTATAATGATTGGGTTCAAAATTTCCTAATAAAAACATTTTGGAGTTTATGATTGGTAAACTTTGAAGTATAAAGTTGTCAAAAATTAAAAATATATCTGCATGAATGATACAGTGGCATTATATTTGTTATAAAGTCAATGTGTTTGTGAAATCCTCAGAGCTATATAATTATATAATTCACAAGTATAAAGAACAATAATGAAACTGTGTAAGTCAGATAGACATTTAAAAGTCATAATATGTAGAGAAGGGAATACACATAGTTATGTGGAGTACCAGGTACCATTTTTTACTGCATAACTTGTTGATACATATCAGGATATAGTACAAGAACTAAAAACATTGCTCCTTGTAAAATATAATCTTGTAAAATTATAACATTGTATATCAATGTCTAGAAATGTCCTCATGTTTCTTTAGACTCATGATTATATTAATAAAACTGCCCACTAATAAATAAAAAACAAATAAACAAAAAACATCCTTTTCAAAAGTCCATGGGACATTTACCTTAATAAGGCAATAAGATAAGTCTTAACAGATTTCAAAGCATTGGAATAATTCCAAATTTATTGTCTGACTACAGCAGAGGTAACTTGAAAACTAACAAACCACAAAACATGCATATCTGCATGCATACATACTATCTACATATTTATGTATGTTAAGTGTTCACTGGCAAAATCCAACAGGAAGTCACTCATCAAAGGGAATCTGGAGGATGCAATTTTCGAGAATGGACAGGGGAGTTATGGAACTCTTGGGAATAAGCAGCAGAGCCTCATTCCACCTCATCACTGCTTAAACCTTCTGAGAAAATTTATCATTGTTTTACATGAGATTAGAGAATTAAGCCCCTTTATTATACATTAATTCCGAAAATGTAGATAATTGAATCCAAAATACTTTATATCTGAATAATTGTCACTATTTCCATTATATTCTCTCTAGAAAACCTTTTTGCAATTTTAAACAGACAAACTTATTACATTAGAAAATGATATGCAAATTATACATCCATATTAAATTATGCTCATATCAAGAAAAGAGCATGTTCAAATATTCATGTCTCATTCCAGGAATGAAAAACTAATAAATTTGCTCTAGTTACCATTGCTTTACATAACAAAATCCCTACTGCAATAATAAGAGTCTCAGAATTTTCCAATTAAATGGTAATTTCTATGAAACACTTTCTCATTACATATAAAAAACTGCAAATTGTTAAACTATAATTACTATAGTTTAGTAGTGAACTATGATACTGAATAAATTTCCTAATTTTTCTTTATAGTTTCAACTTAGGCAATTAGTTTTTACCTCAGTGACTAACCTAACAAATAACCATTCTGACTAACCACTTGAACAGAAACAGTTTTAAATCATGAAAACTAAAGCAAAATGAAGAGAACCAAAAAATATTAATAGGAACCATGTAATATATCTAAACTCAATTGAGAAGTGACAAAAATATATTTAATATACTGTACATTCGAGGAACTGAAAAAATTTAACAAGTCTGTTTCTTCTTTTCACTCTCTTGCTGTCTCAGCTCATAGCATAACTAAAATATTATTATAATAGTTTATTGCTGCTTATGTCTTCTGACTTGGTGCATCTTCAATCGGTTAGCTTACAATAGGCAGTTATGGCCATATGGTCAGTTAACTCATGGTTAGATGCCTGTCTCTATCAAGACTCAATAATATGCAGAGCTCTGTTATTTGACTGATACATATTTCCCCTCTGTATTTAGCATGGCCTTTCTCCAGAAAGCTAGGGTTCCAGGATGCATTTTTTTTTAAGATGGAGTCTTGCTCTGTTGTTCAGGCAGAGTGCAGTGGCGTGATCTCAGCTCACGGCAACCTCTGCCTCCCAGGTCAAGCAATTCTTCTGCCTCAGCCTCCTGCATAGCTGGGATTTTAGTAGAGATGGGGTGTCACCATGTTGGTTAGGCTGGTCTTGAACTCCTGACCTTGTGATCTGCCAGCCTAGTCCTCTCAAAGTGCTGGGATTACAGGTGTGAGCCACTGCACTGGCCAGATGCAATTAATTTTTTTAATGGCACTTGTCAGATGTTTCACATAGTAACTTTACAAGAAATACTTCTAGTAAGTACCATGAGATATTACTAATTGTATGGCCCAAACAGCAGGACTGCTTATACGACATCTTGGACTGCTACGGAACCTTCTTATTGTTCTGGGTCTAATGTAGATCTATCAGTTTTCCACATCACTCAGTAAATAGGTCAAAGCAGTATGTTAACTCTGAGGTTAAACAAACCTACCAGTCATATGTCTTTCTTAGAAGTAGTAGAGTGTTGAAGTATCAATAATTCATCTTTCAACTTGGAAAAGAGGTATCAGAATGTCCCAAATTACTGAATCCTAATAATTTTACCAATGTGTAGACTACTGAGTCTTTTGAAATTTTGCTTCCCATCCTCTGGAGTGCATGTGTTACCAAGGTAACCATAATACTTGTGACTTCATGCTCATCAGGTCCAATAAACTTAATATTCAAGAAAACATATATATAACCAATGTTCCATTAGACTATATTGTGACAGAGATTAGGTGAATTAACAAAGCACAAAGGCAAGACCATGAATATGTATGTTGTCCATTCCAAGTAAATGTAAACTGCTGATTTTCCATCCCAACGGATATTGAAAATAACATATTTTTCAAATTAAAATCCATATAACATTTACCAGAAGCCATGTTGGTGTGCTTTAGTAAATATACCACAGCCAGCCTTGCAGTTGTAACCTCTTGGTTGAAATTGTTAGTCCACTCTCATCTGCTACAGTACACTCAATCCTTAAAGCAACCTAACTGGTAAATTAAATAGGATGATGATGGAAACCACCACTCTTGCATCCTTTATGACTTTGATGGTAGTACTAATCTGTATCATTCCTGTTGGGATGGAATCTTGTTTTTGAGTTGCTCTCTCGGCTTGGAATTGCACATTCACCTTTCTGGAATTCTTTCTTCTCCTAGATCTTTGCTCTATGGAGGAAATACGGCTCATGTACACTTTTGGTTTTCATACTCCAATGTTTCCAGCTATTTTCAGAAGGGAGTAAGGCCAAATAACCTAATTTGCCTCCCAGTTGAGCTACAAACTTCTCAATACTGTTAAAAGACCAAATCAAATCAGAAAATATATTTCAAATAATTTTGAATTCCTTTGAATCACATCCCAACATAATTGAAATTCAGTTTATTTACTTACATCAATATTTTTCAAAAGTCTTTCTTTAAACTTATTCTAAAATATAAACACGTTGCAGATCTTACATAAAATGTTTATCTTCACATGCCACACCAAAGAGAGGGCTCCAGCATAAGGTTTAGTTACTCATCATCATCATTTTTTTTTAAAGATATAGTGGACAAATCTATTTGTATAGTTCTCAGCATCACAGATTGTGGCTCATTAGCATGATTGAAAATTTTATTGTCACACGTAGTCACAAGCAAAAGTAGAGTTTTAATATAACATTACTACAATGTCCATTGATCTTTCTTTCATAATTGAAATGCTTTGCCCTACTTTAAAAAAAAAAGGACACCTATTAGAACTGTGAATCAGTTGATTTCTTCCCTTTTTTATTTGAGATATTGCATCTGATTTTTTAAAATGAATTTGACTTTGTGTAAAACAAATTTTAATTTATTGGCAGCTAGGGAAAAAACACTGGTAATTGTATTTGCACAAGGATTTACATTTAGCAAAGATGCTATCACTCACTATGACCTAAAAAAAATGCCATTTAGCTGACATTCCTGTCAAAATTTGCTCTTTGGAAATTTACATATATAAAAATGTGACAAGTAGTGCCATAATAGCATCACAGAAACTTATCATAAGCCATGATCTGTATTACTTTAAAGTTATGAACAAAATCAAAGTAGTGTACTGTATGCCTTATTATCTGATTTAAAAATTATCCATTAAGAACATGACATTCAGGGTTATGAAGATTTAAGTGTTAAAATGTAAACATATAAATATTATTTTAAAATGTTAATTTTTGTATTGATACTTGTTTATGTGTTTCAGGGGAGGAGGCTAGATAACAATAATTTCGTCTGCACCAAATTTGTGATACTTTACAACAGAAACTTACAACTGAGAAGTAAATAAACTGTGAGGAAACAGCTAACAAACTGTTCTAGTCCTGTCCTGTATTTTAAAAACATGGTATTTTAAAGCAGAGTATGTGTGTGTATTGAAAATCAGTGCAAGATATTTTTGTCAGAAACCACTGTTTCACTAATTTAAATCTCACATTAAAATTCAAGCCAAAAATAATAAAATGACTATATTTCCAAAGAAATGTTAACGAACTGTTATCACAGTTTTGCGGATTAGGAATACCACCTAGTGGTCACAAATATTTATGCTGCCCTGATACCTCTTTAACTTAGATGCCTCATATCTGCCTGTTCCTCATGAATTTTATTCCCCTTGAGTATATTTTTAAGTTTCATAATTTCAAAGTTTTGACTTTCAAAGGAAAAGTATGCTAAACCTGTGAGAACACATTTACCTCAAAGGAAAATGGCAAAAATATATCAGAATATATGAAAAAATTTATAGTTATAGGTACTTCTGGTTTACATAAAGAACTTTTGATAAAATAAAAATGAAATGTTAAAGAAAATAGAAACAACAAAAATGTACTAAAATGTAAGTGCAATCTATTGATCAATATTTTGAAACATATTTTTAAACTTGGAATGAATAGGAGCTTAATATGGATTATTACTGAGGTTCATACATATCTCTATGACCATTCAAATTACTAACTGACGCTAAATTTATTGCCCTCAACATAAATATGCCTAGCTGCCTACTTTAGATGCATAGAGACCATTGCTGGCTGAATATTAGCTCTCAAATATATTCACATCCTATTCTCAGGAACCTCTGAATGTTACTTTACATGGCAAAGGAGTCTTTGCAAATGTGAATAAATTAAGGATTGTGAAACAGGGAGATTATCCTGGATTAGTCAATGGACCTGGATTATTCTGGGAGGGAAACAGGAAGAATAAAGTCAGAAGAGATGGCTTCCTAATGAAGGAATCAGAAATTGGAGTAGTGGGCTTTGAAGATGGAAGAAATTACAAACCATGGAATACAGGTGGCTGCTTGAAGATGAAAAAGACAGGGAAACAGACACCTGGCTCAGAGAGTCCTGAAGGAGCTAGCCCTGCAGATACTTGGACTTATCTGATATGGTTTGGCTGTGTCCCCACCTAAATCTCATCTTGATTTATAATCTGGGTTTTAATCCCCAGGTGTTGAACGAGGTACTTGGTGGGAAGTGATTGGATCCATGGGGGCAGTTTCCCCATGCTGTTCTCTTGATAGTGAGGGAGTTCTCATGAGATCTGATGGTTTTAAAAGAGGCTCTTCCCCTTCACTCTCTCTTGCCTGCCACCATGTGAGACATGCCTGCTTCCTCTTCTGCCATGATTGTAAGTTTCCTGAGGCCTCCTGAGCCATGCAGAACTGTGAGTCAATTAAACTTCCTTAGTTTATAAATTATCAAGTCTCAGGTAGTATCTTTATAGCACTGTGAAAACAGACCAATACACTTGATTTCAAACTTCTGGCCTTCAGAACAGTAAGACAATAAATTTGTGTGGTTTAGGCCAGTGAATTTGTGGTGATTAGCTTCAACAGCAATAGAAAACTTAGACAGATACTGTGCTGCAAATCATGAGTTCACTCTTTCACAGCAGTGACAGTTTTCATCATAGTTGAAATAGCCCTGTGATTTCACCAAGGATTTTTATTCTGCACAAATTTACTGTTTAGTCATTAGCATTTCATAAGAGAAAAATATTTATCAAAGAATTTTACTGAAAAGTTTTTCATTTTGAAATTCTAATTCTCTAGTAGGGTGGCTTATTAGAAAAGTTGTTGACAGAATTTTCCACTGAATTCTTTCTTAGTATTAGTTAGTTCACTAAAGGTCTTCATTAATTGTGCAACTAAATATTTTCCCAGCATGTTTTCACCAGAAAAAAAAAATCACTGGCCCTAGTCCCACTGTGTATATCAGGAATACAAATTTTTATTCTTCCCTTATTGTATTCTGGAGTCCCTCTTGTTAAAAAGTGCCCACATTAAAAAGAGTTAATCAGTAGAGGTTTTAGGAAACCCTACACTGCAAAGAGAACCAGGGCACTGAAAATGCTTACAGGAATTCCTACTTAGGGTAAATTGGGAGGCCTTGTGACATGTTTTTTTGACAGACACAAGAAGCCTACAAATACACACACACCATCACCACCACTTTTGGAATTCTAAATCCCTTAAACAATTTCCTACTTGTATGCCTCTTACCAGACTGCTTGATATCCTTTTTGAGGAAATAAGGGGAGGCTAATTTTGGTAACATGTTATTATTTGCAATGATTTGTCAGGTTGAATAATTGAGGATTGTTCACTTTAAGTAGCACGTCTCCCTCAAAGAATTTCTAAAATGACACCGTTGGGCCTTCACAGAAGGAGCAGGAATATAAAGGCATCTATTTTACTCATGGGAACATGGAAATTTTTTTTTAATGTCTAGTGTTTGAACTCATGGAAGGAGAAATTCTCTTTCTATAGGTTTGCTAGCCCGTCTGTCCATCCATCCATTCAGTCATTCCTTCACTTATTTAATAAATGTTTATTATGTTTTAACAAATTCAACTTTTCTGGACATATACCAGCTTTTCTGAGTATATTATTATTTCCAGAGTTTCTTTACTGAGTATCAGAAAATCATACATAAAATATATGACCTTATATACTAGTAGATAAGGTGATAGACAACTTCAAGGTGGTAGTTTTATAGGTTAGTTTGTACTGTTAAACTTTATTCAGTAGAAATCTTTGTTTTTCTTCCAAATTAGGTACAAATAAATATATAAATACAATTTTTTATTTTAAAATTCAAAATATGTAATGTGATATATGATCATTATTCATTCAGCTTAAATTCTATTGCTTATAATATCATGCAAGAAATGTTGGTCTACATGTGATAGAATGAATTGGCATTTCTCTTTTCATGTGAGCTGAGAAATTTGAATAGGGGAGACTATTTGAATCATGATCAGATACAGCAAAAAGAGAAGTAGGGCATAGAGAAGACTATTTTGTATTTGTATTTTGTATGAGCACCATTTTCTTATGTGGCTCAGCAGGGGAATTCTCGGCTAAACTGAGGGCTCCTTGCAATCAAAAAGATAAATATTTATTTAGCATAAAAGCCATAGTTGTTTAGTAGGCCATATATTCTTCTTAAATACTGAATAGACTGTCTAGTCTTTATAAGGAAATTAACATCCTGGTGATGCTGTATGTTTGTCTTCAAGTAAGTAAGCAGAAATTTAGCCATAGTCACTACTAGTGGGGAGGGTCTGAACTATTTCTCCTCCTGCCTTCCACAGAACTAGTGAGTACCTCTAAGCAGATGAGCAGAGAAAATGAAAAAAGAAAATAACATCAAAATGTATGCATCTCTTCTCTCTTTTCAATATTTGTTGACTATTAAGGCTTTCTGACATCAAAAGTTATAAAAGTTTTGCTTTTCATATCAGTTGTAGCCATTAGGTGGCAATACAATGCAAAAAATAAAAACACCTTTTAAACGCTCTCTCTAGATGTGCTTATCCTCGCAGATACAGTCTAATATTTTCTGTGCATCTCTGAAATTTGTATATAATTCCAAAATTAGATCCCATATCTATACACCTATCTTTATATCATTTTTATTTCTCTGTTCACATCCTTGAAATTATGAATTGTGTAAGAAAACACATCTGCTTTGTACTCCTAAATATAATATTATTTAGAGATATGTAATCGCAACAAAAATTATACTACTGATAACTTTAAAATGCCATATAAGTTCATTTAATAAAGATTATCGGAATGTGTAAAAATAACTTTTAGGTAGCTTTTTTCCAGTACAATCAGGAAATGAAGTTATGTTTTTTAGTTCTTAAGAGAGTAATAACTTATTTTCCAAGATAATTAAAAATCTATAAAAACATTCTGTATTTTATCTCACCTTTGATTATTTTAAAGGCAGTCCATGTGAATTAGGCCCCAGGATTTACAATGTCTCAAAGCAACTGAGAAGCAAAGATGACCTCCACAGTTAGAGAACTCAAAACTTTTATTTTTAAGTATACTGACATTAGGCTGGGCACCGTGGCTCATGCTGGTAATCCCAGCACTTTGGAAGGCCAAAGCGAGTGGATATTGAGGTCAGGAGTTCGAGACCAGCCTGGCCAATATGGTGAAACCCCCACCTCCACTAAAAAAATACAAAAATTAGCTGGGTGTCGTGGTGCACTCCTGTAGTGCCAGCTGCTCGGGAGGCTGAGGCAGGAGAATCGCTTGATCCTGGGAGGCAGAGGTCGCAGTGAGTCAAGATAGCACCACTCCATTCCAGCCTGGGGACAGCGGAAGACTCTGTCTAAATAAATAAATAAGAAAGTGATTACCAGGAAACTAAGGACAATGGTTATTCACAAAGTCACGGCTAGATATCAGGGCTTGGGTGTTTTATTTCTTCAACTGGGTGATGGTTACACATGTGTTGGCTTTGTAATAATTCATAAAGCTGTACTCGTAGGATTTACGCATGTTTATGTGTCATATTTTCCAATAAAAATTTTTATAAATAAAAGATACATTTATGTTCATTTTGCATTTGTTTTGTATTTACTGAGGATAATACATAATCATCAATATTTCTACCAAATATTTACAAGAATTTATAAAAAGTTAATGCAAGTATATGGGCTTTCTAAACTTGTAATTTATTTTAATTTTTTATTCCCATAGGTTATTGGGTAACAGGTTGCAGTGTTTGGTTGCATGAATAAGTTCTTTAGTGGTAATTTGTGAGATTTTGGTGCACCCATTACCAGAGCAGTATACACTGAATCTAATTTGTGGTCTTTTGTCGCCCATTTTAATGCCATCAAGTAGGCATTTTGTATCCTTTCTAAAGATCTGACCAACCAAACTAAAGTTGTCTTTATAATTTTCTATGTCCACTTATTTTATTTTTCATCATAGACCTACTTACCAACCAAAATTCTATAATTTTATTATTAGCTTGTTTCCCTATTTATTTTTGTTTCAGTTTGTAGGTCTAGAAAAGAAACTAATGAGAGCAATGACTTTGGATGATTGCTCTCCTTGTATTCCTAGAATCTACAATAATGCCTGGCGGTTAGCAGGAGTATGGGAAATAATTGTTAAGTTACTGTTTTGGAAGGTGATGTTTCTCAAAATATGTCCTTGGACATTGTAAAAAAAATATTCTATTAAAGGGAATTCTCTGTCTAGTTCAGTAAGTTTAAGAAATCCTCTATCTTACATGTTAATCATGGAAGATATTTAATGTATATTAGCATTAATATGGGTTATTCAATATCCGAAAAAAAGTCAGTCTTTTAAACTTTGCTTATCAGAGAATTTTCCAAACTTTGTGTGAAATATTTCCTCAGAGTAGTGGGCCCAGAGGCTTGCCAAAAATGAGAAGTCTGACAAATAAAGCCTAGAGAAGTTAGGGCAGACTCAGCAGAGCATGCTGACGTGTCAGACTCTGAGATTGATTGGTAAAATTGGCTTCCCCCGTCCCAATTTCTCATAGAAGCCACAATGGGGTAGGTGGTAATGATATTTTGCCTGCTCTAGAAGAGTTTCCTTGGGTCATTGGAAACTCAGGGGAAGGAGGGGATAGTAGGCTCACATGGGCTTCTTGCATTGCTAACCATGTTGCCATGAAAAAACAGCCTAATAACCTTGTAGGGTTGTTAAAACTACCTTTTGAAAGCTGTATCTCCTGCATTTTACATCTCAGTTTGAAGTACAATGGCTTCCTACCCCCAGCCATAGGAAATGACTTACATTTATGAGGCATCAAATATGGTGGCGTTGCATTGAACCTACAATATGATGAGCAGTTCCAGGACATGACATTGTTTATGAGCAATATCTTGAAGGAGGTGATCACTATAGGCCTTGTGGAGCCTACTTCATCAAAGAACCCATTTAAAAAAACAGACATTAATATTCCAATTAACTACTGTTGCATGTAAACACACTGGACTGGGCAATACAGTAAGTGTGTATACATTAACAATATTTTCTACTGAATTATTCTATTTAAACCTTGAGTGAAAATCCATTGAAAATATTTCATTTTTCACATATGTATTTTGCTATCTCATAAATATAGTCAATGATAGTTGACTTGATATATTTTAGGCCACCCCAACCTAGAGGTAAACATTGGGTCTCTTTTATTATTTTAGAAAAAAGTCTTCAAAATATACAAAACTTCATATTAGATTCAATTTCCCATTTGATATTAAAAAATTAAAATATTTTCTTACTTTCTGTCACTGAGCTATAGAAAGTAAGAAAAGCCTTTTTTTCCCCCACTCCCAAGTTAGCATAAATTTTCCTGCTGCCCTTTCAAATCACAGATGTACCTTTCCTTTACGTATTTATGGCAACTTTTCTAACCTATGGACCAGAGTATCAAGATGTGTAATTCTACCTCTTTCTCCATTTATGAGCGTGACGTTGGTATAGAGGCAGATTGCTTAGGAGCTGTTTGTCCTAGCTTTCAGTCACAGATGATGGAGGCAGTGAGTTTTACGTCATTACAGTTACTCCTTTGGATTGATGCAGCATGCTGATTGCTTCAATAAGAACTATATGAGAATGATTCTCAGAAATCACCTATTGCCAAAAGCGTAGGGATGACCCAGATTGCAGAATAGCCCACCACAAAAAGATGGATAGATTCCTTTCAAAGCCATCGGCAACAGTGTTATGGGCACTTTTCATCTTGGCATTTTGCAGAAGGATCCAAGTAGAACTGTGTTCTTATTTCAAAGACTGGGTTTGCTGGGAAGAGAGAAAAATAAAATTCACAATAGTCTTATATCAAACCATATGTTTTTTTTTTTTTGAAGTTGTCATACTCCTTTGTAGTTTATATAAATGTCCAAATACATGTTGGTTCTTTGTCCAGAAATATATAGAGATTCTGATTCCAGTCTCAGCCTGTTTTCTTATTACATTATTTTTTAAACTAGGAAGAGAAAAATACTGAAATAAAAATGCAAAGGTCTTCAGTGGCTGTTAGAAAATAAATTAGTTAGGAATGGTTAGCAATTCTCCAGCTAAAAGTTTTTTTGACCTTGAAAGTTTTCATTCAAAATACCCCAATTCCAAACTTTCACCTTCATAATTCTAACCATATGACATAGAAACATGTACACACTGCTATGTAGGAAATGGATTTTTAAATTTTTATTGAAATGAGAGAGAATGTTTATTGCAATAAAATAAGGTGAAGCTCAGCCTATATTGCTTTTCTATGTTGTTCTGAAAGATAATGATATTTTAGTGTTTCCTTTAAATCATGAATTTTATATTTCTGTCTTCCATACAGTACTTTCAATACACCCTAAGAGAGCCGAATAATTATATTACAAATTACTGTGATTATAGTCATTTCTTTCCAATAAAGCTCAATTTACAGTCCTAAGATCTCTTCTCTGTATTATCTTCTCTTAATATCAACAATGCATATGGCATCTGTGATTATATGTTATGGTTCTTGATTTTATAATTTGTATCTCTAGCTTGATCTCTCCTTTGAATGCTATCTATTTTATCCAACCACTTACTAGACAATTTACACTTGGAATAGCAGACAATTCCTCAAACATGTATGAAACTCAATGTGAGTCAATGTCAATTTCTGAACCAATGGAACAGAACAGAAAACCCAGAAACAAATCTAAACATCTACAGTGGACTCATTTTTGGCAAAGGTGCTAAGAACATACATTAAAGAAACCACAGTCTCTTCAATAAATAGTGCTGAAAAAACTGCATGTCCATATGCAGAGGAATATACCTAGATCTTCATTTGATCTTAAATAAAATCAAAATGGATTAAAGATATAAATCAAAGGCTTCAACCCATGAAACTACTGCAAGAAAACTTTGGGAAAACTCTCTAGGACATTGGTCTGGGCAAAAATTTCTTGAGTAATACCCAACAAGCACAAGCAACCAAAGCAAAAATGGACAAGTGGGAGCACATCAAGTTGAAAAGCTTCAGCACAGCAATCAAAGAGGGGAAGAGACAACCCACAGAATGAGAAAACTATTTACAAACTACTCATCTGACAAGGAATTAATAACCATAATATGTAAGAAACTCAAATATCTACAGGAAAATATCTGGTAATTAAATAAAAATGTGTTAAAGATCTGAATACGCACTTCTCAAAAGAAGACATACAAATGGCATACGAGTATATGAAAAGGTGCTTGACATCAGTGATCATCAGAGAAATCCAAATCAAAACTACAATGAGATATCATCTCACCTCAGTAAAAACGGCTTTTATCCAAAACACCAGCAAGAACAAATGCGGTGAGGATGTGGAGAAAAGGGAGCTCTTGTACACTGCTGATGGGGCTGTAAATTAGCACAACCACTACAGAGAATAGTATGTAGTCTCCTCAAAAACTAAAAATAGGGCTATCGTACAATTCAGCCACCCCACTTCAGGGTATGTACCCAAAAGAATGGAAATCAGTATAATGAAGAGATATCTATCTGCTATGGGTTGAAAGTATTCAAGTTACCAGTAGGGAATCCATATGGGTCTGCAGCAACCTCAATACTTGCCTCCTCAGAAGAGAATTCAACTGAGGGTCACGAGGCAGAAAAAGAGACGGAGGCAAGTTTCAGAGCAGAAGTGGACGTGTATTTTGAAAAAGCTTTAGAGCAGAAAGGAAAGGAAAGTACACTTGAAAGAGACCCAAGTGAGTGACTTGAAGAACAAGTGCTCTGTTTAACCTTGACCCTAGGACTTTATATGCAGGCACACTCCTGGTGTCTTGCTTCCCTTTCTCCATGACTCTTCCCTTGCACAGTGTGTTTAGGAAGTTGTATGCATGCCCATCAGAGGCTTTCTTCCATTTTCTGGTGGAACGCCCCCAGAAGGTCATACTCCACTTTTTTGTCTCTTAATGCACATGCCCAAACTCACCCAATTCCTGAGATTTTATTGGAAGCAGATTACCAGTCTCAAGTGTTTTTTGTTTGTTTGTTTTGTGACAGACTCTCCTTCTGTCACCAGGCTGGAGTGCAGTGGTGCAATCTCTGCTCACTGCAACCTCCAACTCTCTGGTTCAAACAATTCTCCTGCCTCAGCCTCCTGAGTAGCTGGGACTACAAGCATGCACCAGCACGCCTGGCTCATTTTTAGTAAAGATGGCATTTCAACATGTTGGCCAGGATGGTCTTGATCTACTGATCTTGTGATCCACCCACCTCAGCCTCCCAAAGTGCTGGGATTACAGGCATAAGCCACCATGCCTGGCCTCTCAAGTGCTTTTATCTGTTTGGGAAGTTGCCTTTCTCGGGTGTCTTTGATCAATTATCACTTTAGTGTGGCAGCTGTGGGCCATCAGAAAATTGCCTGAATTGTCACCTGATGGTCACCTGACATTTCTGGTGGGTGGGGATGGGGAACCCTCTCCTGCCCTACTCATGCCTGACTAACTACCTGTACCATGCACTCCCATATTTATTGCAGCCTTATTCACAATAGCCAAGATTTAGAATCAACCAAAGTGTCCATCAACAGACAAATGGACAAATAAAATATGGTACATATTCACAATGGAGTACTATTCAGCCATAAAAAGAATGAGATCCTGTTATTTGCAACAACATGAATGAAACTGGAGGTCATTATGTTAAACAAAATAAGTCAGGAACAGAAAGATAAACTTCAAATGTTCTCACTTAATTGTGGGAGAGAAAAATAACAATTGAATTCATGAAGATAGTGAAAGGATGGTTAACAGGCTGGGGATGGTAGTAATGGATATTGAGAGAAAATGGGGTTGGTTAAAGGGTACAAAGTGTAGTTAGAAGAATAAGAACTAGCATTTGCTAGCACAACAGGATGACTATAGTAAAAATAATTAATTGTTTATTTTTAAATAACTAAAAAAGCATAGATTCACTGTGAATGCTTTTAATTCAGTCCATCATATGTATATATGTTATATAACATGATGTATCATATATAAATTTCTTTATCCACTCATTGATTGATAGCATTTGGGTTGGTTCCACGATTTTGTAATTGTAAATTGTGCCGCTATAAACATGTGTGTGCAAGTATTTTTTTTTGTGTACTAACTTCTTTTTCTTTGGGAAGATACCCAAAAGTGGGATTGCCTGTCCAAATGTAGATATCTGATAGATGCTTTTTTAAATTGGTATCTCAAAGTATTAGGTTGTCAGAAAAAATGAAATAGGGCCAGTACAGTGGCTCGCTCATACATATAATCCCAACTCTATGAGAGGCCCAGGCAGGAGATTCCCTCGAGGTCAGAAGTTCAAGATCAGACAGAGCAATGTAGAAATAACTTGTCTGTTAAAAAAAAAAAAAAAAAAGTGATGTTGGTGTGTGCCTGTAGTCCTATTTACTTGGGAAATGAGGGTAAGAGTATCACTTGAAGCCAGTAATTCAAGGTTGCAGTGAGCTATGATGGTGCTACTGCACTCCAGCTTGTGCCACCAGTGACACCCTATTTCAAAAAAAAAAAAAAGAAAAAATATATCTCAAAATATATATATACAATTTTTATCTACTTTGTACTATATAACAACTTATTTTATCTATATAATTTTTATTATTACATGCATATGAGTATGTAGATACTCAAATATACCATTTTCATTATTACCATGTTGTAAATATTTTATGATTTTTTATTGATTTATGGATTAATATTGTATTTCTAAATTTCTAAACTTGAGGATTTTTCTGGTTATAATTTTTTCAATTGATGCTTAACATAATTAGATTTTGAGCATGCAGTGAGTTCTGTGTGACTCTTTGAATTTTGGCAAGACTTTTTTATGACCAAATATGAATTAAATTTCTTAAAGAAATGCTCTAAGTGTGCTTGAAAAGAATATGTACTTCCCAGTTTTGGTGTCAGATATCACCTATATGTCTATTACTGCATAGTTGTGGATTTTCTTATTATTATTATACTTTAAGTTCTGGGGTACATGTGCAGAACATGCAGGTTTCTTACATAGGTACACACGTGCCATGGTGGTTTGCTGCATCCATCACCCCGTCATCTACATTAGGTATTTCTCCTAATGCTATCCCTCCCCTATCCCCCCACCCCCTGCTAGCCCCCGACTCCCCAATAGGCCCCAGTGTGTGATGTTCCCCTCCCTGTGTCCATGTATTCTCATTGTTCAACACCCACTTATGAGTGAGAACATGCAGTGTTTGATTTTCTGTTCTTTGTGTTAGTTTGCTGAGAATGATGGTTTCCAGCTTTATCCATGTCCCTGCAAAGGACATGAACTCATCCTTTTTATGAGTATTCCAAGGTGTATAATTGTCACATTTCCTTTATTCAGTCTATCATTGATGGGTATTTAGGTTGGTTCCAAATCTTTGCTATTGTGAACAGTGCCTCAGTACACATACGTGTGCATGTGTCTTTATTACAGAATGATTTATAATCCTTTGGGTATATACCCAGTAATGGGATTGCTGGGTCAAATGGTATTTCTAGTTCTAGATCCTTGAGGAATTGCCTCACTGTCTTCCACCATGGTCTAACTAATTTACACTCCCACCAACAGTGTAAAAGTGTTTCTATTTCTCCACATCCTCTCCAGCGTCTGTTGTCTCCAGATTTTTTAATGATCGCCATTCTAACTGGTGTGAGATGGTCTCTCAATGTGGTTTTGATTTGCATTTCTCTAATGACCAGTGATGATGAACTTTTTTTCATGTTTGTTGGCCACATAAATGTCTATCCTTTGCCCACTTTTTGATGGGGTTGTTTTCTTCTTGTAAATTTCTTTAAGATTTTTGTAGATTCTGGATATTAGCCCTTTGTCAGATGGGTAGATTGCAAGAACTTTTTCCCATTATATTGATTGCTGTTTCACTTTAATGATCGTTTTTTGGTGTTTGTGTTTTTGTCTTTTCTGTGCAGAAGCTCTTTAGTTTAATTAGATCCCATTTGTCAATTTTGTCTTTTGTTGTCATTGCTTTTAGTGTTTTAGTCATGAAGTCCTTGCCCATGTCTATGTCCTGAATTACATATATATATATGTATGTATAACTTTCATATGTAAATTTTTATAGTGATTTGTTGTGTATTTATCTATCAAATATTGAAAGAGAGGTATGTCAGTTTCCTAGGGTTGCCATAATAAAGTGATACAGACAGGGTGCCCTTAACAACAGAAATTTATTTTCTCACAGTTATGGAGACCAGAAGTCCAAGATCAAAGTGTTAGCAGGTTTGGTTTTACTCAAGGCCTTTCTTTGGCTTGCAGATGGCCACCTTCTCCCTGTGTCCTCATATGACATTTCCTTTTTGCACAGACATCTCTGTTGTCTCTTCTTTTTCTTATGAAGACACCAGTCATATCAGATTAAGGTCCCAGATTTATTATCTCATTTCACCTTGATTATCTCTTTAAAGTCCTTCTCTCTAAATATAGCCACATTCTAAAATACTGGGGGTTGGGGCTTCAGTTTTTTTCTTTGCCAGTTTAAAAATTGCTTTATACCTATTATTTTGGTGTATAATTTGATAGAGTCAAACATCAATCAGTGTGTTTAGATCTTCTGAAATAATTCAACAACTTAAATGTTTTAGCCTCCAACTTCTTTCGTTCTAATATGATAATGCTTATGTGTATTTTGACTGAATCAAAAGTTTGCCTCTTTTAACTCCTCAAAGTATATATTATCACTCTCTCTAACGTAGTCTGTTGGTGTTGTGATTTAGCTCATATTTACCAGTACCTTACTCACCACTTCTTCTTGCATCCCAGATATTTTAATAGAATTATTTTCTTTATGAAATTATTCTCTATGATGTCAAAATCTCTACATTAAAGAAATGATCTTTATTTTATACTTGCTCTTGAAAGGTTATATTACTGGGCACAGAAATCTAAGCAGAGAGCTGCTTTTCTTGACATATTGAATACGATTCACTGTCTTCCAACTTCTATTGTTATTGAAAATTCAATTCAGTCAATTTCCATTTTTTAAGTGATAAGATTATGTGGAGTTAGAAATAGTTTGCTGCCTCTAAGAGCTCTTTTTGTTCTGTATTCTCACTAAAATTGTCTGTATATAAATATTGTTTTATTCATCCTGCTTGGAAATCCTTAAAATTCCTGTAAGTGCTTAGAAATCTCTTTTTTGTTGTTGTTGTTGTTGTTATACTTTAGGTTCTGGGGTACATGTGCAGATCATGTAGGGTTGTTACATAGGTACATACATGGCAAGGTGATTTGCTGCCTCCATCCCCCAGTCACCTATATCTGGCATTTCTCCCCATGTAATCCCTCCCCAACCTCCCCACCCTCCACTGTTCCTCTCCTAGCCCCCACTAACAGACCCCTGAGTGTGATGCTCCCCTCCCTGTGTCCATGTGTTCTCATTGCTAACACTCGCCTATGAGTGAGAACATGCGGTGTTTGACTTTCTGTTCTTGTGTCAGTTTGCTGAGAATGATGGTTTCCAGAGTCATCCATGTCCCTATAAAGGACATGAACCATCTCTTTAAATATGTCTGTGCTTCCCATTTTTTCAGTCCTCCGTTTCTTAGCTTCTATGTCATATTTCCTATTTATGCTGCATTATAGTAATGTATTTTACTTAACATTTTATTCTCTTTGGTTGGTCCTTGTCAAGGGGAGTTTTCTGTAGAAATGATTTCTGGTCTATGTAGTGAAGAATTTATAAGGCAAAAGGAAATTGAAAGGTAATTTGATCATAATTTTAGCTGTAGTAAGAGAAAATATTAAAATTACCATCAGATTAGTAAAACTTAAGTGTTTCTTTCTTTCTCATAGAAAAATCCAGAGGTGTATCATCCAGGGCTAGTGAGTTCACTCTGCTTCTCAGGGACTTAAGCTCTTTCCAAGTCACCCTTGTGCCACACTTTTGTGTGTTTCCCCAGACGTATGGTCCAAGAAGACATCCGTGTTACAGGAGGCAGGATTGAGGAAAGCCGAAAAGGGGCAAACAGAATTTCTGTCAGTTCTCTGTTCATGAGTATATCCCTTTCCTGACAAAGCATGTAACACAGAAAGGTATTATTTACACACAATCGGAAGCATGTCTTTATACTGGTGTTTGCAATGCTATTCAGTATCTCAGAGAGCAGGTACTCAAGAAGTATTTGTTAACTAAAAGAAAATTTAATTAATTTTCATAACTACACACTTTTTTTGTATCTTGATGGAATTGAAATTAGAATTCCTTGGGGAAACAAAAGAGTCTGAAAATAAAGCTTCAAGACTTAAAACCGTAAATAATGATGTTTTCAGAAAACTAACTTGGCCTTGGAACTCACCCTGGTGTCTTTGTTATTGTCACTCAGAATTTCATGAAACTGTTTTGGCAACCCTTTAATTTGGTTGTATTTGGGCACGTTTTAGATGTCAAGAAGACATTTTAGAAGGAGAAAAATGGAACATATCCAAACTGTTCTCTTTGTTGACAGTTTTCCCTTGATTAAAATTTGGTTAGGACAGCAAGAGTCGAACTGCTTTCCTGAGGACAAACAGCAGGCTTCCATCTACTAGAAAAGTGGTGAGTTCTTAAGTAAGCAGGAATTAGCTTTACAAGCATGATAAGGGATATTTTAACACTCACTGAATTTAAATACAGAGACATGAAGGCTTTTCTTATAAATGTCAGATGCGTTTTCTTTCATTAGTCTGTGCCATGCTGAATGCAGCCTCACATTATGTTGCTTCACACCTCCTTCCAAAGTTACCAATAATAATATAGCAAGCAATTGTTTAAATCCCTCACTTACTTTTTTCCCAGGACTCTGCTGAGAACACTCAAAAACTCTTATTTAGATTTATTTATACATATTTCCAGGTGTTAGTATTTCGGTACTCATGCGAATTCTCCTAAAGTGCAAGTCCATACATTGAATGCCCGATAAAAGTCTAAAGTAATTTAAATTGGAACAAGGTAAACATCAGATGCAGTCATTTGTGAAAAGTCTGGAAGCACTAAAAGATTTTCTGTCACAGAAAACCTAACTGCGTTTAGACTGTTATTTTTAAACAGAGAAAACCTACTTTGGGTTGATCCTGGTTAGAGTAGCAATGCCTAGTGGAGGGAATCAATTTGTTCACCAGGGTAGCTGGGCTCAATAAGAGGATATTAAGCTTGGGATGCCTCCTGGATAATTTTCAGACAGCTGGGGTTGCTCTTTCTTGAGAACTTCAATACACATTCTACTTATCATAAACTGAGCTGGATACATGAATTTCTGAAACCACTAGTTCCATAGATGGCGGTGGCCTTCTAATTTTTGATAGAGCCTCATTATCGTTCCAAAATAGGAAACAAAATCTGCTGTACATAGAAGATTAGTATCCATAGGGCATCTTACAGTTGGTTCTACAAAGGGGCAGACCTGGGTCTTTCTAAATGTCATCTTCTTAGAGGATTATTCACAAATGAGATGGGTGAAGACAAATGACTGCAATGATTGCTTACCTTAGCTAAGCAATGATTATTTATTCATGAGTGCATACTATGCGCCAGGAACTAAGTGAGGGATACAGATATGAATAGGGCATAATATTTAACTAAAGGAAGTTTGAAATGTCTTCAGAAAAGCACGCAATCTATTATAATAACATGTGGCAAATGTGCTAACAAGGACATGCATACAGTATCACAGCAGGACAGAAGAGGAACACTGGGGAGACCTAACTGAGCTTTTGGTGGTAAGCTGTAGGTTAGAAAGTACTTCCAAGTAGCAGTATTTTGTCCTAGTCTGAAAAGGATAAAACATTATCAGCTACACAAGGGTAGAAGTAACTGAGGTAGAGAAGAGGAGCAAAGAGCACAATTAATAATCACTGTAAATTCACAGAGTTCACAGTGTGAAAACGAGGGAACATGAAGCCAGAGAGTTAGGCCATATCGTTAGTGTTTGTGTGTCTCATGTGAAAGGTTATGTGGCTTATTCAGACATGTTTTTACACTTAAATGAATTCAGATCATAAAGCAAGTTCAAGTTCATTTTCATTATAGTTTTTTATATATGTTTTGAAACAGGGTCTCACTCTGTCACCTAGGCTGGAGTGCAGTGGCACGATCATGGCTCTCTGCAGCCTCAACCTCCAGGGCTTAAGCAATTTCCCATCTCAGCCTCCTAAGTAACTGGGACTGCAGGTGCACACCATTATGCCTAACTAATGTTTTGAAGAGATGGGGTTTCATCATGTTGCACAGGCTGGTCTTGAACTCCTGAGCTCAAGCAATCTGCCTGCCTCAGCTTCCCAAAGTGCTGAGATTACATGAGTGAGTCACCACACCTAGCCTCATTATAACGTTTTATCGGTGAACACAACTTGAAAAAGCCTTTCTGCTATTCTGATTCCGTGACATGAAATATCTTAATGCTTTATTACATCATATTCCTCTGACTTCAAGATTACTTCTCTACTATCAACAATCATTCAGATGAAAACTGAAAAGTCAGTTACCATAAGGAAATTAGCAGACTTCCCATCTCGGTGTGAAATGAAGGGTTTATGGGATAAGAAATCAGGGGAGGCAAGTTAAAATGCAATATTCTACAACAAATTCTCACAGAGGTGGAGCAACACAAGTTCCCATTCATTGCTGTTGAGAATGCAAAACGGTACAGCCACTTTGGAAGATAGGCAGTTTCTTATAAAACTAAACATACTCTTAAACCATATGATCTAGCAATCATGTTTCTTGTTATTTATCTAAAGGAGTGAAAAAGTTACATCCACAAAAACCTGTACAAGAATGTTTATAGCAGCTTTATTCATAATCGCCAAACTGTGGAAAGATCCAGCTGTCCCTCACTAGGTAAATGGCTAAACAAATTGTGGTACATTCATACAATGGAACATTATTTAGTGCTAGAAAGAAATGAGTGGTCAAGCTATGAAAAGACATGGAGGAAATTTAACTGCGTACTGGAAAGTGGAAAGACCCCATCTGAAAACCTACATACTGTATGATTCCAACTACATCATATTCTAGAAAAGGCGAAACTGTGAAGACAGTGGAAAGATCAGCATTTGTCAGGGGTCAGGGTAAGGAGAGTGATAAATAGGTGGAAAACAGATTTGAGGGCAATGAAAATACTCCGTATGATACCATAATGATGAATACATGTTATTATATATTTGCCCAAACCCCTAGAATGTACAAGACCAAGAGTGAACCTTAATGTAAACAGACTTTAAGAAATAATGATTACAAACTGATGTAGTTCTTAAATACAATTATATCATTTGTAATTCATGTATCAGCCTGGTGGGGATATTGATAACAGGGGAAGCTATTCATGTGGTCAGGGGAGAGGGCATCCGAGAAATCTCTGTACCTTTCTCTTAATTTGGCTATAAAAATTAAGTCTTAAAATATAGAATGTTCTTCTCCATTCTCTTAACAACATATTTATGCTTGTGAATACTAATGGAGGATAACATAATAAGAATTTAGTGGTTTCAGGATTTCTATGCTTATATATATGTTTTTATAATTCTATCAGGAAAACTGGAAAGTTTAATGCAATTTTAGTTCTCTTTATCGCTGTTTCCTTATGTAATACTGAATTTTTTATTTAGCCTTGAGCATGATATTATTGGAGTTCAAAAACAATACTCCAAACCTCAGAAGCAGCCTTACTAGGAAGAATCAGAGCAAGATAGCCAAACAGAATCCTTCAGTGATGTTCTCTCCCCAAAGGAGCAACAGATCGAACAACTACCCACACACGAAAGTACCTTTTGTAAGAACCCCAACAGGTGAGCAGTCACAGTACCTGGTTTTAACATTACATCAAGGAGAGAGGCACAGAAGAGGATAGGAAAGACAATCCTGAATTGCTGACACCACCCCTGCTCCATTCCCTGCCAAAAGCCACATAGCACGAAGAGAGAATATCTTTGTGCTAGGAGGAGAGAGAGTGAAATGATTGTGCGACTTTGCATTGGAACTCTGTGCTGCCTTATCACAGCAGAAGAAACGCAGGGCAGAACTCGGCCAGTGCCAGCAGAGGGAGCATTTAGACCAGCGCTATTCAGAGGACAATTCTTCGTCCCAGTGGTTGGAACCTGAGTTCCAGCTAGCTCCACCACTGCAGGTTAAAGTGTTCTGGGGTCTTAAGTGATTTTGAAAGGCAGTCTAAGCCACAAGGACTGCAATTCTTGGGGAAGTCCTGATGCTGTGTTGGTCTCAGAGCTAGTCTACTTGTGGTGCACCCAAAAACCAAGTGAGACATCACGTAGGATGACCAAAAGAGAGTTTGTGTAAGCTTTCCCCCAACTCCAGGAAGTTCAGCTCACAGCTTTGGAAGAGACTTCTTCTGCTTGAGGAAAGGAGAAGAAAAAATATAGATGAGTTTGTATTGCTACTTGAATACCAACTTAGCCACAGTAAAATAAAACAGTAAGCATGGTGCAGAAGCTTCCACTCCAGGCCTTAGCTCCCAGATGGCATTTCTAGACCAACCCTGGGCCAGAAGAAAACCTGCTTCCCTGAGGGGAAAGACCTCCTTCAGTCCTGGCAGAATGTATTATCTGCGGACAAAAGAGTCCTTGAGTCTTGAGTAAATATCAGCAGTAGCCCGGTAGTAGTTGCCATGGGTCTTGAGTGAGACCCAATACCATGTGGCTTCAAGTGTGACTTGATGCATTTCCAGCTGGGGTGGCCAAGAGAAGATAATTCCTTTTGCTTGAGGAAAGGAGAGAGAAGAGTAAAAAAGATTTCATCTTGCAACTTGTGTTTCAGTTCAGCTACAGTAAAATAAAGCACCAAGCAGACCCCTAAAGTTTCCAATTATGGGACTTAGCTTCTTGAAGGCATTTTTAGACCCAGCCTGGTCCAGAAGGGAACCCACTGGCATAAGGAGAGAGACCCATGCCAGTCAAGATTCACCACTTGCTGACTGAAGAGCTCTTTGACCTTGAATAAACATCAGCAGTATCCAGGCAGTAGTTGCCAAGAGCCTGAGGGTTATGGTGCCCATGGGGAGAAACTCCTTCTGCTTGAGAAAAGGAGAGGGAAAAGGAAGGAGGACTTTGTCTTGCAACTTGAGTACCAGTTTGAGCATCATAAAATAAAGCACCATGCAGATTCCTAAAGCCCTTGATTCCAGGTTCTAGATCCTGGATGACATTTCTAGATCCACCCTGGGCCAGAAGGAAATCTACTGCCATGAAGGGAGACATCCAGGTCCGGCAATATTTGCCATGTGCTAACTAAGGAGCCTTTGAGGTTGAATAAACATCAGTGGTAGCCAGGCAATAGTAACCACAGACCTTAGATGAGACCCAGTACTGGGCTGGCTTCAGTTGTGACTGAGCATAGTCCCTGCAGTGGTGGTCATGGGAATGTTTCCATCACCCCTACCTCAACTCCAAGCAGTTAATCACAGAGACAGAGAGACTCCTTTTGTTTGAGGGAAGGTAAGGGAAGAGAACAAGAGACTCTTCTTGATAATCCAGAATATTACACAAGATCATCAGTACCTCTGTAAGGCCCCAAGAGTCACAGCATTTCTGGGTTTGGGGTGCCTACTAATGCAGACATGGCTGCAGTAACCAAAGACTTAGATTACAACACTGAATTCCCTTTGAGTACTTGGAAAGCCTTCTCAAAAATGATAGGCATAAACAAGCTCAGGCTGCAAAGATTAGCATTAATACCTCTTTCCAATGCCCAGACGTCAATGAATATTCACAAGCATCAAGACTGTCTAAGCCGGGTGCAGTGGCTCACGCCTGTAATCTCAGATCTTTGGGAGGCCAAAGCGGGTGGATCACAAGGTCAGGAGATCGAGACCATGCTGGCCAACATGGTGAAATCCCATCTGTACTAAAATACAAAAAATTAGCCAGGCATGGTAGTGGGCACCTACAGTCTCAGCTACTCGGGAGGCTGATGCAAGGGAATCGCTTGAACCCGGGAGGCGGAGGTTGCAGTGAGCCGAGATCGCACCACTGCACTCCAGCCTGGCAACAGAACAACTCTATTAACAAAAGAAAAAATGATGTCATCAAATGAACTAAATAAGGCACCAGTGACTAATCTCAGAATGACAGAGATATGTGATCTTTCAGAGAGAGAATTCAAAATGGCTGTTTTGAAGAAGCTCAACAAAATTTTAGATAATATAGAGAGGGAATTCAGAATTCTACAAAATCAATTAACAGGTGATTAAAACAATATTTTTAAATCAAACAGAAATTCTGCAGCTAAAAAATCAGAGTCTCTCAAAAGTAAAACTAATCAAGCAGAATAAAAAATTATCGAGCTTGAAGACAGGCTATTTGGAAATACAGAGTCAGAGGAGACAAAAGAAAAAAAAGAAATGAAGCATGACTACAAGTATAAAAAATACACTCAAAAGAGGAAAACTAAGAGTTATTGACCTTAAAGAGGTGGCAGAGAGAGAGAGATTGGTGTAGAAAATTTCTTCAAAGTAAAAATAACAGAGAACTTTTGAAACCTATAGAAATAGAACAATATTCAAGTACAAGATTAAAGAACATCAAACAGATTTAATCCAAAGAAGACTATCTCAAGATATTTAATAATCAAACTCTCAAAGTCCAGAGTAGAGAAAGAATCCTAAAAGCATCAAAAGAAAAGAAATGAATAACACATAAAGAAGCTCTAATATGTCTGGCAGCAGACTTCCCAGTGAAAACCTTACAGACCAGGAAACAGTGGCATGATATATTTAAAATACTGAAGGAAAAGAAAGTTTCTATCATAGAATAGTATACCCAGTGAAAATATCCTTCAAACATGAAGGCAAAATAAAGACTTCTCCGGAAAAACAAAAGCTAAAGGATTTCATCAACATCAGACCTGTCCTATAAGAAATGCTAAAGAGATTCTTGCAATAAGAAATCATTTGAAGGTACAAAATTAATTAGAAATATTACAGACAAATTGCATAGACAAATATAGAATATTATAATACTGTGATGATGATGAGTACTTGTATCTTGAGTAGGAAGACTAAAGAATGAACAACTGAAAAATAATAACCACAATAAATTTTTAAGACATAGATAGTATAATAAGATATAATTAGAAAAAGAAGTTAAGAGGTGAAAGCATGAAGTTAAAATTTAGAGTTCTTATTTCTTTTCGCTACTTTTTTTAAATTAATTTCTTTGCATAGTTTTGCAATCAGAGTTAAGTTGCCACCAGTTTAAGATAATGTGTTATAAGATGTTATTTGCACTGAATGTATTAACATTAGAGCATATCCTTTTTTATTCAATCATAACTTTATACAACTTTTCATGCTTCATTGAACCTAAGAATAAAAATTGATAGTTTTCCCTGTATCTTTGGGTCTTCATACTAAAGGCTTGCATTTCACATAAAACTATGATCAAGTAAATTTATACGCCTTATCTCCTATTAATCCATCTTTTTCCAGTTGATATTTCAGCAAATTTTCAGAGGATAGAAAGGAAAATTTCCCTTTATTCCTACAATACAAATAAAATCTATTTTATCACCGTAGATTACCAGGTGGAAAATAAATCTCTAAAAATAGCTAACAGCCAAATATTTCCCATATGTATTACTGTGTATCAGAGTTACCTCGGTAGCTTATTACAAATAAAAATACCAAATTTTGGCCATTCGCAGTAGTTCACATCTGTAATCCCAGCACTTTGGGAGTCTGAGGCGGGAGGATCACTTGAGGCCAGGAGTCCAAGACCAGCCCAGGAAACATGGCAAGATCCTGTCTCTGCAAAAAGAAAAAAAAATTAGTTAACTTGGCATGATGGTTTGCAGCTGTAGTCCCAGGTACTCTGGCGGCAGAGATGGTAGGATAGTTTGAGTATGGGAGTTTGAGGCTGCCATGAACCATGATCATACCATTGCACTCTAGTTTGGGTGACTATGTGAGACCTTGTCTAAAACACACACATATAGACACACACACACACACACACACACAAACAGAAAAGAAACAAACTTCACTCTCAGAAATTCTGATTTGCTAATTCTGCAAGGAAGTCATAGAATTCATATTTTTAACTCTGATGAAGAAGCCACCAACCTTCATTTGAGAAACACTGGTCTAACAGTCTGCATTCCACAGTAACAAGGTTGACTTAAGTTTGCTGCTCCAACTTGGAACTTCTGTTGTCCATTTCTAAGTAAGTTCAACCTGGCACAATACTTTGATGGTTTTTAATGTGACAGCTTTATTTGCCTCGGGAGGCCTTTCTCAGTAAAGAAACTATATGAAAAAATAAATGGACCTTGTTTCTAATACTGCTGTGTAATAAATTAGTGTAGCCTGAAAACATGCCACTTTACTACTCTGTACATTAGTATGTCTTAGACGAAGTTAAATATATTGTGTGGGAGTTGCCACAGGTCTCCCTCCTCTCCAGGCAACCAAAGTGAGCACGCAATTGCTAGCACACACTCCCTCTTCACCCTGACGAGAAGCTGTTTCATCTGGACCTTTATGGTACAAGATCAGCAAAAGGGCAGAGAAAGCAGAATCTGAAAGGTAGGGCAAGAAAGACACTGCAAAAGGGGTTATAGGCTCCTTGTGGAGAGAACCAAACTGTCTTGTAGTTTTGAGACCATCGTTTTAAAGTTATCACCCGGAGGAGGAAAAATGATGAAAGATGGAAGGAGGAAGGAAACTAGAGAAAAACTGCCTCTTTGCAATTTTGTCCAGAATTAATTCTGACAAAAATAAATATAGCACAGAGAAATATTTCTAATTAAGTTTTTTCTTTTTCTTTTTTTGAGATGGATTCTCACATTGTTGCCCAGGCTGGAGTGCAGTGGCATGATCTCGGCTCGCTCCAACCTCCACCTCCCAGGTTCAAGCGATTGTCTTGCCTCAGCCTCCCAAGTTGCTGGGATTAAAGGCAATCACCACCATGCCCAGCTAATTTTTGTATTTTTAGTAGTGAGAGAGTTTCACCATGTTGGTCAGGCTGGTCTCGAACTCCTGACATCAGGTGATCTACCCACCTCCCAAAGTGCTCGCATTACAGGTGTGACCCACTGTGCCTGGAATATTTCCAATTAAGATTTTTTCTAATCTAATTTGTTATTTCAGTCAATTAATCAGGGTTAATAATGATTCAACACTAATGCCAAGCTTCCAGAAGAGGACTACTTTTTTCTGTTAATGTAACTTAAGGTTCAAATTAGTATCCAGCTGATATTTGAATTGGCAACTACTTTTAAGTTCTTTAGCCTTGCCAGTGCCTACCTGGGCAGGGTGTGCTCAGCACACGGGTTTCCAGAAGAGAGAATGGGTGGAAGATGAAATATTAACCTGTGCACCTAGGCACAGGGCTGAATCCTATCCACTGGGAGGAAGTGACATCTTTTTTAAAAAAATTTGGCCTGGTGGCAGCCTTCATCTTGTTTGTTTGTTTTTAAGCACCTCTTTTTAAAAATCTATATAAATTTCAAAACTACAAGTGCAACTTTGTATAGTTTTATCATGTGTATATGTGCACTATGCACATGTTGCATAGTGGTGGAGCCTTGACTTTTACTGTATCCATCTCCCAAATAATATATATTGTACCTATTAAATAATTTCTCATCAGCCACTCTCCTACCACCTCTCTGCCATTCCAAGTCTCCAATGTCTATCATTTCACACTCCATGTCACGTGTACACATGATTTAGTTCCTGCTTCCAAGTGAGAACATGAAATATTTGACTTTCTGTTTCTGAATTGTTTTACTTAACATAATGGCCTCCAGTTTCCACACATGTTGCTTCCAAGGACATGATTCACTGTTTTTTGTGGTTGTACTCATCCATTCCATTGTGTATATACCACTGTGTATTCCATTGTGTATATACCACATTTTCTTTATTCAATCATCGCTGATGGCCAGTTAGGTTGATTCTATATCTTTGCTATTGTGAGTAGGGCTGAGATAAACATACAAATATCTTCAGTACTCCTGCTGGCTATTTATCTCCTGTAGATATGTATTACAAATAAACAAAATTGATACTTCTCAGAAACCAGATAACTGAAATACAGAAAACACTTTTTGGGAAACAGTATGGAGATTTCTCCGAGAACTAAATCTAGAACTACCCTTTGACTCAGCAACTCTGCTACTGGGTATCTGCCCAAAGGAAAAGCAATCCTTATATCAAAAAGATACTCTGTTCTCTTTTTCTTCTTCCTTTGGTATTCTCCCTATGCATAAGTTACATTTCTATAGTTGTTCTACACTTATTGAATATTCTATTCCATGTTTTTGAGGCTTTATTTTCTTTGCTTTTCAGTTTTGGAGACATATATATATACATATATATATATATAATATTTGGAGATGTGTATATATATATATATATATATATATATATATATATATATTCAATCTCAGAGATTCATCTTTCAAAAGTGTCCAGCCTACTCATAAGCTGATACTGTTTTAACAGTAGAGTGCTTGAAACTGAGATTTTGTAAAGAATGAATTTATTTGTATTGAAAGGTTCTGTGATACTACCATGGAAGTGGCTGGTTGAGATGAAAAGAATAAATGTTCATTATTGGAGGTTCAGAAACTGAGAGAACAATAGTTATTCAAAACATAGTAGATGACATTGTCTTATGCTCTGTAATTCAAATAATCCATAGTTTTAAAAGGGAAAGGAAAAATATTCTGTGACCAGAACACATATCTTACTTCCAGACAATGTTAACACATGTAGTAAAAGTCAGTCAGACATTGAAAAAGCTATTAAGAAAGTAATATAAGCATTTAAACAGTTAGAAAATAGTGGGTGTTGGCTTAGAAAAGAGTTTTGATGATGCCATATGACCTAGTGAAGTAAACAGGAAAGTGTATCATCTGATGAATACTTTCTTACGAAAAAGATGGTATTACTGTTACTACTAATAACTGTTAAATTTAGTATGTTATTAATATGTTCAAGGCATCATTCTAAGCATTTTTTATATCAACTCATATCATCTTCCTGCAAACCTCATTATTGTCTACATTTTATGACTGAAGAAACAGGGAGGTTCAGTAAGTTGTCCAGTACTACTTAGTGAGTAATGGAGCTGAATCTAGGAATTCTAACTGCAGAGAACGCACTCTTAATCATTATGAAATAGTTTCCTTCTTATACGCAGAACCTTGGCACTTTTAATTATGAAACTAATGGGATGGGAAGAGATGGTGGTAGCAGTAATGAGAAGTCATGTTTTACAAGAAAAACTTGAGAGATCTATAGATTTTTCTTAAATTCTACGAAGAGTAAGATTAATACCTGGGGAGGGACAATCTTCTCAAAAAGATAATGGAGTTGTCAAGGCTTCTTAATTTCAGAACAACTCAGGTTCTGATTCATCCTGCATAGATGACTGTGAAATAGGTTGCAGCCTTGTGAGGAGAGGACTTCCTAGACCTCTATAAAAGAGAGAGTCAAGAAAGTCGCTGCTACTGATGACTTCCAAAGACTTTGAGGGCTTCAGACACCATATATATTATCTTAAAGAAAATTTAAGAGGTGTTATTTCAAGCATAGCTTTTGCCTTAACTATGCCTTCCCAATTGAGAAAAATATTAGTCACATAAATACTTCAGTGAAATTAAACAAAAACAATTATTTACTAGATTAAAATGCGAAAAGGAAAAACAATCTATAAAAGTAACTCTTCTTACAGAAGTAAATCTGTGGAGAAACATATGATAATTATGGCTAGTTTTCTTTTTATTGGCTATCAAGTTCACTTAACAGACAAAAAAAAATCAGTTCATTATTCATTAAAATAGGAGTAATTAACAATAGTTGACAAATCCTTCTTTCAGATGGCCCTATTTTATCACAATAATTTTTCCTATAATTGAGAGATTCATGAGGAAGTCTTGAAAAGAGTGTATATTTCTTTCAATTCAATAAAACATTCAGTCAAAATAATAAAAGAGGTGCTATTACTTTGTTTTGGGTGATTGATATGCAGGCTAGGCTTTGCTGTAGTACTTTGATCTCATAAGCTGGTATAAAATATCAAACATTTTGACCATTTAAACAACTCAAGACATGTTTTGCAAAATTACAAAACATTATACATGTGACTTAATTAATATCTACTCCAATTATACACAACACATCATGCTGAATATCTAGATTTATTTGAAAACACTTAGTCTAATTTATATTAGTGCAGAAAAATCACATTCAATAAACCACAATTGTAGAAGAGACAAGTGTGTTTTGTCACATTTTCACACATACATAATTTAATATTTAATTAAGGGATGATGAATCACAATCACATGTAAATAAATGTTTTATTTTCTCAGTAATAGTAAGAATCTCTTTTGAGTATGTAGGGTCTTCTGGGTTTATTCTCATACAGCTGCCGTTTCAGAATATAAGGAATTTTTCTCTTTATGACTTCTTCTTTTTCAATTTTGTCATTTCCAGTTTCAAGAATATCTTCCTGGATTAACTACAAGATAGAGATAACATAAGTGAAACTTACATGAATAAAACCTTTTGTTTCAGAGCATTGTTCTACAGTCTATCTCATTTGCTGTTAAGACAGCAAAATATATGTAGTTGAGATATATGAAGTTCAAAGAAATTGTTTTTTCAAAGGAGAGACGGCTATCCAGTGGCTGAAATAGTATCAGAACATGGTAATTCTGACTCAGTTCAGTATTCTTCCTAGTTCACCAGGCTAGCTCTTTTTAAAAATTTCTATATACTTCATTAACCATATACTTCAAGGCCATACACCAATCTCTCCTTTTGAAGAAAAACACCAAATAGACATTTGAATATTTTTCAGGCTTCGATTTATGATGGAAACACCAAAAGTATGAAATATATTATACATTACAATAAATGTAGTTTTTGATCTGGTAAATCAAGTTTGGCCACAAAGGTAACAAAATTTAATATTCAGTCACGTCAATTACTGACTTGACATGAAAACCATTCCAAGGATCTATTTCTCAATAGAGGGAAGAATGCCTGCTTTATCCAACTTGGTGAGTTGTAGAAATCAACATATGGGAAAGCTCTGTTTAAATGATGACAATCTCTTTAGATTGTGGTTCTTAATCATTAGAGCAATCTCAGATTCAATAACGTAAGGGAGTTAAGCTTCATGTAGCATCTTGCCTAATGTGATGCGGCAGGAATATGCCCCATTCTGATATTAAGTATATATTTTTTTATCTAAGAATACGGTTCTGACTCAAAATTTTCAGCTACCATAAAATATTTAAGAAATCTGTCCAGAGTTTTACACATAATTTACATAAATTTTAAAAACAGGTTTTAAGATAAAAATTTTCTTTATATCTTTGGTTGTCTTCTAATTTGGGGGGTCACTATAACAAATACTGATCAGAGACTAAGTTTTAATTTGTAATGCGTAGGAATAAAATATTACAACCAAGTACTTTATTTCAACCCACAGCTATTCAATTTCAGAGGAGAAAAAACAGCTACTGTCAGACAATCTAGTTTCTCAATCTTTAGTTTCTCTGTGCATAGTCTGTAATTACTTGTACTATACTCAGAATGATATTATCATTTTATTTTTAAATCACAATAACATTTAAAATAGGCAAAAGTTTTAATCTTATTTGAACTTGATTTGTCTGCATAATAGTTTATTGAGGTTTTTTTGGATAAATAGTATATGATGGATATTTTATTATATTAAAATATATATTTTTCAAGTTTCTTTGACCTAAAACAGATTTTAAATACTAAACCATTTACCAAGAATTTAAATTAAATAATTAATAGTAAATTTAAAACTGGTCTTTTTTGTTTTTTGTTTAGAAATTATCTTTTTGCTTACCAGTTATAATAAACACTAGAAATTCTGCCTGCACCTCTTCTTATCTACAGGGTAGCTCTTTGGTAGTCAATCACACCTTTGTTAAATTAGCAGGGAAGGCACCCTCAGATTCCTGATGCTAGTGTAAATACAGAATAGAAAATATTGACCAAATTTCTCTTAGAGGTTAATTTGAAAGAAACGTTCCCCTGTCAGAAAATTTTTAAACTTTGTTTTGTTTCATTGAAGAATTTATTTTTTTCCCCCTCTCCTCTTCCTTATCCTGAAATTTTTCTATATCTTTCCAAAGCTGCAATTTGTCTTTCAGAGCAAAATATATCAATGAAGGCAATAAATTGTAAAGTGTTTTGCAAGTACATTATTACACACTAAGTTTTGTATGTATTTATAAACAAACACAGAACACAATGGTTTCCAAATAAACTGGAATTATGGGGATATATATTCCTATTATATACTTTTACATAAATTAAAAATATTTTTATCTGCCTAGTATATTTAAATACAAAAGGTTCCAGATAAAACTGGAATAATAGGGAACTATTAGGCTGGTGCAAAAGTAACTGCGCTTCTTGCCATTACTTTCGGTGGCAAAAACTGTTATTATTTTTGAACCAACTTAATACATCCTTATCCTACATTTTCATATACAAGCAACTATATTTTTATTTGCCTAATATATTCAAAAACAAATAGAAACTTTTATGTTTTATTCCAGTTTTATTTGGAACCTTTATATTCTGTGTTTATAGATCAGTAAACATGGCTTTGTGTTTCTAAGACAACAATTTGAGCTCCTTACATTTGTTAGACATGTCTCCACCTACAACAAAAAAATGCCTAAACATGCCATCCACTTAAGCATAATAAAAACATGTGGATCAAATCTGCCTTAAGATATAGCTCCTTTTAAGGTTGAAGAAAAACATATTTTGCTAAGTTTCAAATATTTAAAGGACATTTGGAAGATGGGAAGGAATGTTGACTTCAACACATGGCTTGTTCTTCTTAAGTACTTGTAACTCTTCTTGTTATGATTAGTATCAGGAATTTAATACATTATTACAAATGAGAGCTAACTAGTATAACTATAATTATATTAATATTGTGTTATTGCTATACCTCCCAGTGCTGAAAAGCCCGGCTGTGACAAATTTTGTGGAGCTGGTATATTGTCAACATTGCTTCCAAGCTAAAGCCATCTAAAGGAGCGGGAAATTTCCTTCTTGTAACAAGCTCCTCTTCATGAACTTCTCCTGTATCCTCAGCTGGGCTATTCAAATTATTTACAAGACTGCAAACATTAAGCAGAGTCATCTTCCAAGAGGGAACACTTGTTTTACTAATCTGAAAAAAACAAAAAGCAAAAAACAACTGCAATTAAACCTTGTGTTACATGAGCAAGAAATGAATTTCCAGTGTGCTAAACCATCACATGTTAGGGTCTAATTGCTACTCCAGTCTAATAAATTCAGTGTTATTAATTTAGTGACATCATGTCACAAAATTGCATAGTGCCAATATCTCATAGCTTCTATTTAATAAAATACAATAGTTATATTCACATGCACATATGCATGTACACACAGAGCAAAGTAAGAAAACAAGGAAATTGAAATGATGGCAGAAATATATAAATATTATATATATATATCACAGATGAAAAATTACAAATTCAAAAAATATTATTCTATCTCCATTACATTTCAGCTTAAAGTATAATGGAGCAGTGACAAAAATGGTATTATAAATGTGGACAATTAGAAAGTATGAGGTCAATAATGTATTCTACACATTAATAATTGTTATGGGTAGCATCACAGATTATTTAGGACCTTCATGTATTAAGTTGCACCTGGGAATTAGGTAAATCTATACCAAGACACCAAGGCACCTAACTTATCCCATTTTCTAACACAGATTATTAATTTCGGTTGTCTTTCTATTTTTGAACTGAAGAGGTTGTATCCATTGGTATTCGGATTGAGTGCTAAACAATGAGAACACATGGACACAGGGAGGGGAACGACACACACTGAGGACTGTCAGAGGGTGGGGTGGAGAAAGGAAGAACATTAGGAAAAATAGCTAATGTATATTGGGCTTAAAACCAACGTGATGGGTGGATAGGTGCAGCCAACCACCACGGCACACGTTTACCTATGTAACAAACCTGCACATCCTGCGTATGTACCCCAGAACTTATTCCTAGATACAGACTGGAAATATAAAAATTTGCTTTCAAAACACCAACAAAGGATTAAAAAAGCCCAATAAACAAAATTCCATTTGGCTCAAATAAAAAAAAAAAAAAAAGAACATGTAAAAATAACATGTCTGTTGTAGGGAGAATTTAAATCCAGACATACAATGAAGAGTACAGTTTAGTAATTCTTAAATGCATTGTAGAACAGTAAATGTCTAGAAGATTATGAACTGTAACCCCTGCATTTAAAAACAAGGAAACACAGGCAAGCAAGGTGAATTAATCCACTTGTTAAAGATCAAATATTTATAAGTCACTGTCTCAGGATTAGATCTCAAAGCTCCTTTTTTGAGCTTGTTTTTGAATTGCCAGTCCATTGCTCTCCCCTTTCTACTACATTTCTTTCACAGGTTGTCATGAACTTTTACTTCTAATTTAGGAACACCTTTTTATTTCCCCTAATATAATAACAGAAGGCAAAGAGTTCACTTTGTTTTCATTTAACTTGAGACCATTACACCTTTCATCATACCCAATGTAAAAGGCATGGAAACAAGTTCCTTTAAAAACATTTACAGCCACGTAAATATGTGTGACAATTAATTAAAATTGCAACGTGCTGATTGATAGAACTCTAGTTTCTCTGCCTGTCATATCAGCACCTTTGACTTCTTTTTACTAAAAGAAATTTTTTTTTTTTCAAAAAGGAAATGCCTCTCAAGGAACATTTCAATCTTGATGGGAAGTTATTACTATAGGAAAAACTATATGTTTTTATGAAATAATGAATGTTTATAATGAAAGTTCATATGCTCTTCAACCAAGGGTTAAAGAAAATAAAAAGTTACCTTTGATGTACGCATATTGGTCAACAAATCTGCTTCTAATGCTTTCATTTCCTCTTCTGAATCTGAGTAAAATCAAAATCACATTTACTATAATCATATATCATATAATTATATCATAATCTACAAATTTTAGGTTAATCTAAAATATTGGTTTTAGAGGTTTAGTGTCTTTCTAATGTATTTTCTTAAAAATAGTAACCCTAAAAAACAAATTATAGTTATATTTTAGCATAATAGGAAGCTAAAATAGTAGAAGCACTTCTAAGAAAATGCATATGACTATTTGCTCAGACAGCCATTGATGACTTGGAGTTGTTTATTCTTTGAATTTCAGATATTAAAAATGTGACCATATTGTGTAATACATATTTTACCAAATATGCTAGGGTAGTTTATTTCTTACCATAGTTTACATATATAGAAAATATGCATATTAACATTTAAATACACAACATAATGAAGATTAAATAAGAGACTTTCAAGACAAAACCAAAGGGAATTGCTTATTGATAATTTTTGAATAAAGATACTGAGATTTACTTAACTTGAGATGCTTTTTTTTTACAAAAACACACTTTGAAAGAACTGTATCTGTACTTTAAGCAAGAATTTGGAATTACATATCTGTAATTTTATCACAAGCATTTAAGGAAATTGTTTAAGCAAAAGTGGAGCTGTTCAACATCACATGTACAACAGCATTGAATATGGATCACTGGATTTTTAAAAAACTCATCTAAGTTTCTGTTAATGAATATTTTACAGAGAAGGAAAATTTAGAAAATGCTATTATAAAAATAAAGTTAAAAATGACTCTATCTTCCTTGTACTACACACTCATTAAAAATAAATGTCACACTCAGAGAAATCATTTGTTTGATTTTACCTAGAATCTAAATTGTACAAGAGATCTTTCTCCCTATTTGTTAGATACATAATCTATTTTACAAAAGGAATGGCAAATTCTATTAGTCATTCATGAACAATGTATATACCAAAATCCTCATAACTTTTGCATTATTACAGCAAGTAGTTTCAAGTTAATAAACACAGTGCTTCATCAATAATCCAGTTTTTCTTTCAGAAGTCTGTGAAGCTTTAATCTCACATAACTTTCAGATAAACTCATAATTGTAGAAAAGTTTGTGTTTTTCTCATAAGATTTAAAGTTATTTTCTGATGATTAAAATAATTGCATAAATCACATATCTTCTTAGATTTCAATTTCATAACAAATTATAGCATGAGCTTGAATTAAACATTTCAATGTCATATTTATGATACATAAAAGCATAGAACAGGTTAAATTATTTTTGCTGCATTTCCTTCCTAAGATGTTCTTTTCACTTTGAAGTGGTCATTTCAACGTTTCTTAAATATTAAGTAGAACTTTTTGCAATGGTTGTAATATTTCTTGTTACACCTTTCAATTTAAATCTCATTTTCAAAGTGAGTTATTCATAGATATTTAGGAATATATAACTTCTCCTTTCTTACCGCATGCAAAACACTCTAAAGTCAAATCATTTCCATCAATATAAGAATACCAATTTGCCAACTGAATTTTATATTAACTTAAATGTCATGGAAAAAAGTACCAAACAGTTATATTAATAGCATACTTATTAGACTATGCACAATGTATTCTCAAAAAGGATCTGGAATACTTTTGTATTTTTCTAGAAATAATTTTCTACAAATAATCCTTCATTTATTCACTAAGCATCAATTTTCACTTCATGTGTTATCTTAACACAAACAAGTAGGAAGATAATATGAGGACTATTACAATGGCGTGAGGGCCACCGCTTGCTAAGAGATGAATGAGGATGAGAATAAAACATTTTGAATGGAATGGGATTTAATGATGTGTTCGCAGGTTGACAGCCACTGCATATGTACTTCTCATTAGATAATGACTAGCCTAATTGAAAGTTTTGTATTTTTTTTTTTCCCTCTCATGGTTGCATTCCAAAGGGGGTCGTGCAGTGTTTAAGTGAAATCTCTTTTATTGCTTTGCAGATTTTAAAAGGGAAAACAAATCTCTCAGTTATTGTAATCATAAAGGCAGAGAAAAAGATATTCACAGTTTCTATCACTGACAGGTAAATCATAAATACATAAACATAAGTAGCAACACACTGCAAAAGAGAAAAAATAAATCACTTCGGGGAGTTGTGAAATGCAGTTTTGTTACCTGAGCACAGACTCCAGGAGCTGAAAGCCAGGAGTAGAATGCATACAAGCTGGATTTTCATTCCTGCCAACATCTTTCAGCCTTGTAGCAAGCCAAGTTCATCAAAGTCAGAAGGACAGTGAAGGGGGCTCTCTCTAGCGCTTCCTTTTGCCTTCAGCTGGCTTTGAAACTATGAGAGGTGCTCTGGCCATTCCCCTATATATATAAGCAGGAGGATGATGTCACTGATTGTACAGGCATTATCTTTGCAGGATGTGCCCTATCTTCACCTCTAACCCTCCCTTCTTTCTCCTCCCGGTTTCATTTGTCCCCCCTTTTTTCCTGCCCCTCTTCTGAACCTTGAGTGAAAGTGACGATCTTCCCTAATTGCTGCTGCTGCTTTGGATTTCTGACGCACAGAAGGAGTCATTCAAAAGCACTGCTATATACAGCATACTGATCTATTTTCCCATTTCTCATTCCCCCACTCCAAAAGTTGTCATTTTGATTTTGTGAAACACGAGATCTGTTATTTCTCATTTTTAAGCAAAATCTCCAGGATGAATCCATGAGATCAGTGATTTCTTAGGCTGGGAAGTTCTTAAAGAGTTAGGGTACTTTTCTGGTAATCCAAACTTGTGAGCAAATGTTTAGTGGTTCTAAAACTAATACAGGTTTTAAATAATCCATGCTAGAATAAGATAGAATATAGACAGAGAATCAGTTATAAAAATTAAGCAAATAAATTTAGAGATTAGAAAGAAAATAAATAAAAAGAAATAATAGATCCAGGGAATAAGATATTATTTCCTAACAAATGGAAAATGTTTTATTGTGAGTAATGAGAGATGATTGAAGTATATATGCTGACTTTTGGTTGAATGCATTAGAAAAACAATTTCATGTTTATAAAATCCAGCTCTAACTTACTTACATGCTATCAGGTAAAAATGCATATTGTTGTATAACTGGATTTTTTTTTCCCGTTCATTATCTCTTTTTATACCTATATTGTTCTGCTCTTTTTGAATTCATTCTTGATGCCATGCCTCATTCTTTGTATAATTCTCCTCTCATTAGTTTTTATTATTGCATCAACTTTTTTCCCTGTTATAATCCTCTTTTCATCATAAAAATGAGATTGTGCTTTTGAAAAGGAGATAGTCCTAAATAACCACCATTCACCAAAGTCACTTTTCTATGATCGTCTTCTTGTATTTCATGAGTTACACTGATACCTATTCTTTGTCTAAGTTCTCAAAAGAAAATTGCTCAAAGTGCCTTTTAATGTAAAACTTTCTTCTTCTATTAAGCATTTCAAGATACATGGAGTGATTTGACAAGTCAGTGCTGTCAGAGATACAAATATTTAAATGTAAAGTTGTCTGAGCCTGGTTTAATTTTTAAATAAATCATTCATGTAGTAACAGCTGAGAAAAAATAGGATTGATTCCTCTAGAGAATTGATTTATATTATACAGTTTATGAAATTAACTTTTTCACCTTTATCCTAAACTTAAGGAAAGAGATTAATTCCAAACATTTAATAATTACTTAGAATAGCAAGGACTCTTTCATATAATAACAAGAATTTAATAATAGTTGATATATTTATTATTTTTAGTTCATTTTGTAAACTTACATAAAACACAATATTGAACATACTTGGAGGAAGGTTTCTGTAAAGCATTTAATTGACAAAGAAATGTGAAACATATATATCTAGATGTTTTCTGCTTTCCTACCATTAGGGGGAGCAATGGAAGCTTGAAACGCTTTTTATTTTCACTTAACAGATTCGAAGTGAGGATTTGTGCTTACTTTCCTGTTACTATCAGAGCATGTGTGTGACAGAATCCTCTTAAAGCCACTTTGATGAGCAAATCATGAAAATTATATATACTTTGCATGATAATTAAGTTAGTTGTTTTCTCTGATTTTGAATTACAAATACAAAGAATGATTTTTTTAAATGTGTGATAGCAGTCTGAGTGAAAAGAAGTGTGATTCTTATTTTCCTCAAATGATTTATTCAATATGTTGAGAAAATTTATTCGTAGTTAATTAGACAAAAAGGGGAAGAAGGATTAATAGAAATTAACTTTAAATATATAAAATGGATATGAGTTATGTGAAAATTGAGATATATGATAAATCTTCAAGAAGGGAGGAAACATTAAATTATGTCAAATAATTCAAAATCAAATAGATGCTATATGCTATTTTTTTTCGGGGAAAAAAAGATGTATAACTTTGGTCAAATTATGATGTAGCTAAACTTTGACCTCTAATTGGTATTTTCTTAAATGTGTTACGCTTTTGTTTCTAGCCCTAATCCAATGCCTTCAAGCTACAGATAAACCAATAAAAAAATCTGTTTTAGGGATAAAGGTTAAGTATGTATTTTTCCACTTAAAAAGTACCCTACGAACTTCCTAAATGATGCCTTTAATGCAGGATTGTAGACACCTCGCTATGGAGATGCATGAACTATTTTTATTCTAAAGGCTTTTTTACCTGAGATTCTTCTAAGTGTTACCTAGTTCTTAAAACATCTGATAAAAATTTTAAACATTGTCTTTTGATAATCTCCTGTGTTGGCCTTCCAGTTTGAGGTTACAAACTTTAAGTGGATGCAACTTTTTAGGTACCTGTTGATTGCAACATCTCTAAAATAGGTAGATTTCTAAGCTTGTACTGTCACTTATGTCATACCTTTATTAGGTAATTGCTCAAAATAATCAACAGAGATACTTGCAAAATTGGCAATTACAAAGAGTGTTCTGTAAGCTTATCTAGTTTGGAGAAGGGGCAGCTCTGGACCCAAATGGTGAACAGTGGTTCTTCAGTTCCTTATGATTTCTTCCTATAGCTCTGGTGACTTAAATATTTCATTAACAGCTTCCTGGGCTTTCTAATCTTTCAGTAACTTAAACACCTAAAACTTGGTCTATAGTGTTTCTGCAACCTGAAATCTCACCTTCACTTTCCTTTGACCATCCTGTATTTTATGGACTAATCAACAAAAAACATTTCCAAGTTTGAGTCCAGAAAGAAGTCTTATCTACTTCTATTCTTCCTAGTTTTCTGTTAAATGCTCAGTAGTTTGTTTATATAGTTTATGGTAAACTGTAAACTGCTAGAAAGAAAACATTCTGACTTCTATGGTTTATAATCCATAAGTGATCAATACATACTTACTAAATTTAATGAAAATATTGATTATGTTAAATTTCTTACATGCCTTTTCCGTGTTTTAATTTTAAATGTTTCTTTCATCCACACCTTTTAACACTTGTTATCATTAACCTTCATATTTTATGTGAGCTTTTGTAGTCAGTTTTCTCAGCCTTTTCTCTCATCATCCTTTTTCTCTCTAACTGGAAAAGTTAACTTTTAAAAAATCATTTAAGAAGATTGTCCTTGGATCAGATACAATCATCAGCTGAGTGTTTAGATAAATTGTGACTTTGCTCCATTTCTATAAATAAGTCTATGGTTTGAAGCTGCAACTCTGACTCATCTGAACAAATAATGATGTCAAAGTCTGTGAACCCAACTGATTTTTCTGTTCAATTAAAGTCTATTTTCTAGGCATACAGGTGGACTTGTGCATGCATACACCCACTTAGGATGTGTATAACCCAACCTTGGAGATTTGGATAAATGTAAAACAAACATTCAATTTCCCAATCTATACGTAACCTTGCTTTGCCCATAATCCTTACAAATTCCCAGCTCATTTCCATTTGGCTCTTCCTATCTCTGATATTGCATCTTTATAGGTAATTAACCTGGAAATATTGACAACTGATTTCTGTAGTCAAAGCATATTTTGCAATTTAAACCCTAATTACAACACATGCTTTGCTTGGGACTTACACATTAATGAGTTACTGTGTTTAACCGACCATGCTCCACATTGCAACCATTGCTGACGTTACCTGTAATCTTGTTTCTCATGTTTAAGGAAAAATGTAGCTATTCCCAAAATCACCACCCACTATGTGTAATGCTCAGGTAGTTTCCCTTATAAGTCTCCCTTTTGAATAAGATGAAAATAAAAGTATTAAAGAAAAAAATGTTCCTGACAATTTTCTTCTTTTATGTTTCTTAGTTTTATGCATTAGTGGATTATCTAGTGTAATAAATAAGCTAAATTTTTATTAGAAGAAAATTTTCTTTTTTTTTTAATGTTACAAAGTCTAAGAAAAATTCTATAGCACCTGCAATACCTGAAATAGAGCAGATGTATTTGAGCTTCCGTCTACCAGGAGCAAATTCAGTGAAACACTTTTTTTCTTTTTCTCAAGGAAATACTGCATGTTAAATTTGGAATGCAATGGTTTTATATTATTCATACTCCTTGGGATTATGATTCTTTTTAAATTTACAGTGCTTTCCCAGTTACCCTGATAAGCCTTATAGTTTTCAATTCTATGTATTTCCTAATAATCTCCAAGCTTGCATCTCTGACTATTGAATTGTACAACCAATCACCTCATTAGCAGCTCTATTGGGAGTTTCATTAGGCAAACTTATTGTCCAAAGTAAAGCTTTTGATGCTTCCAAACATCTTTCTAAAAATCTTCTTCCCCTCTAGAGATTTTTATCTCAATTATTAGAACCATGATTTACTGAGTTGCACAGATCTAAAAACTAGAGTTCATTTACATTGTTTCTTTCTCCCCTCCACTTCCAAGCTGGCAAAACTCCCTGAAGTGCAGGCCTGTTCCAAAATATATATATATTTTTTGAGACAGAGTTTTGCTCTTGTTGCCCAGGCTGGAGTGCAATGGCACAATCTCAGCTCACCACAATCTCTGCCTCCTGGGTTTAAGCGATTCTTCTGTCTCAGCCTCCCCAGTAGCTTGGATTACAGGCATGTGCCACTATGCCTGGCTAATTTTGTGTTTTTAGTAGAGATGGGGTTTCTCCATGTTGTTCAGGCTGATCTCGAACTCCTGACCTCAGGTGATCTACCCACCTCAGCCTTCCAAAGTGCTGGGATTATAGATGTGACCAAAATATATTTTAAATCCAACTACTTTTCCTTATGTCATTATTGCTACCTGAGTCCACGCCACCACCATCTTCTTCTGAGCTGCCATAATAACCACTTGAGTAGTCTCTCTACAAAAACCTTGATCCCTTTCAGTGGAGTTATCACAGAATAGCCAGAAACGTTTTTTAAAATGTAAATCTATTCCTGTCATTCTCTGCTTAAAATACTCTAAAGGTTTCCTCTTGTAATGCCTGATGATGGCCTGTGCTACCTGAGTGGGTATTATCTTCCTCTGCATGATCATATTCTACCATCCTCCCCTTCTGATTCTATGTTTCAAGCATATTGGTCTTCTGTCTATTCTGCAACATGCTAAGCTTTTCTGTTACAAAATGCAGTGAACACTGTGATGACTGTTCAGCAAATATTCATTTCGTGACTCCTCCCAGAGTGGATGAAATACACTTCCTCACTCTTTGACTTTAACTTAGGAAATGAGACTTGCTTTGGCAGCAGAATGTTAGTAGGCATAAGAAAAAGACACACTTGATTTGTGCTTAAAACATAGGGCCTTCCCCCTTTCTCTTCTGTCATTGCCATGAGAAACTCTTTTCTAAGATGATCCCAAAATGAGGAGGGACATATGGAGCAAAACTGTCCCAGTTGACTTGCACACCTGCAGTGTAAAGCAGAGATTCTGAGCTTAAGGTAGGGTTACCCTAGCTAGTGCGCAGACATGTGAAAAGAGTTTAATAATTTATTTTAAGTAATTGCCTTTTGGATTCACTTGTTATATAGCATTTTTGTGGCAGAAGCTGACTGATACAACAATTTATTTTAGAACCTATTTCATCACTGTCCCTATTCAATCTCTACAAATCTTTATTTGTCCATTTATTTTTGCCTTTTGTTAATGAAAGCAAGGATATTCTTGTTTTGTTTCTGTAAATTAACAGAACACAAATAATTCTCCCACATAGTAATGATTCAGCAAATATTGATAATATGCATTAATGAATTAAAATTAAATTCCAAGAGATCCTCCCGGATGGTTTTAGAATAAGCTAATTCTGCCTCACCTCTCAGAAGGACATTTTTATTCTCCAATCTGTGAATAATAAAATCTAGGATTGGCAACAAAAGCCAAAATAGACAAATGGGACCTAATCAAACCCTACAGATTCTGCACAGCAAAAGAAACAGTCATTAGAGTGAATCAGCAACCAATAGAATGGGAAAAATTTTTTGCAATCTACCCATCTGACAAAGGGCTAATATCCAGAATCTATAAAGAACTAAAACAGATTTACAAGAAAAAAACAAATAAGCCCATTCAAAAGTGGGCAAAGGATGTGAATAGACACTTTACAAAAGAAGACATACATGAGGCCAACAAACATATGAAAAAATGCTCATCATCACTGGTCATTAGAGAAATGCAAATCAAAACCACATTGAGATACCATCTCACGCCAGTTAGAATGGTGATCATTAAATAATCGGGAGGGAACAAATGCTGGAGAGGATGTGGAGAAATAGGAACACTTTTACACTGTTGGTGGGAGTGTAAATTAGTTCAACAATTGTGGAAGACAGTGTGGCAATTCCTCAAGGACCTAGAAATAGAAACTCCATTTGACCGAGCAATCCCATTACTGGGTATATATCCAAAGGATTATAAATCATTTTATTATAAGGACACATGCACATGTATGTTCATTGTCGCACTGTTTACAATAGCAAAGACCTGGAACCAACCCACATGTCCATTGATGATAGACTGGACAGGGAAAATGTGGCACATACACACCATGGAATACTATGCAGCCATAAAAAGTGATGAGTTTGTGTCCTTTGTAGGGACAGGGATGAAGCTGGAAACATTGTTCTTAGCAAACTGACGCAAGAACAGAAAATCAAACACCGCATGTTCTCACTCATAGGCGGGTGTTGAACAATAAGAACACATGGACACAGAGAGGGAAGCATCACACACTGGGGTCTGTGGGGGGAATAGGGGAGGGACAGCAGGGGATGGGGAGTTGGGGAGGGATAGCATGGGGAGAAATGTCAGATATAGGTGATTGGGAGGAAGGCAGCAAACCACACTGCCATGTGTGTACCTATGCAACAATCTTGTATGTTTTTCACATGTACCCCAAAACCTAAAATGCAATTAAAAAAATAATAACAAAAAAAGAAAAGAAACAGGATAAAATGAGCAAAGTGCCTAGAAAGGCAAACATGACAGGAGGAAAAACAAGCAAAAACAAAGCAGAAAAAAATAGGTAAGGAAGGAAGCTGGGAGCAGGGAGGAGCCAAAATGACAAGATGTTCATATTCCTGAAAAATTAAAAATCTATGGGATTTTAAAAAGTCATTAATTCCTAAGAGATTTTTTCAAAAAGCTAACTTTTAAAGTGAGGTCTGTCTATATTAAGAGAAACCAGAACATGAAGTAATAATGATCCTTTAAAACATTTAAACAATCTAGCCCGCCCCTCAGTCACTTACTCCCTCATTCCCTCAACACATATTAGGCAAGCACCTTCTTGGCCAAGTTCTTTGGAGGATATGCTGTTGAAGCAGCTAAGTAGCCTATATTCAAAGTGCCTAAGAATCAGGGAGCCACAGAACAGTTACAGCACATTTCAGTTTATTACATAGTCCACTGGAGAGAAAGCAAAGCTTAAAAGTTTTCAAATAAATAAATAAAATCCAGGAAACCTCTTTTGGAGAAATTTCTATCCAAATGAAATGGTATGAAAAATTGCTTCCTTTCAAAGATTCTTAAATATTGATTTAATTGCAGTTGGCATATTGTAAGTTGTCACTGAGGAAAACTGGGTGTATGGTGGTACTAAAGGCCTCTAATTTGGTGAGCCAATTTGTGAAGAAAGGATAAGTACTGGCAAGCTGTCAGAGGCAGAAGACTATAGTCAGTATGACAGCTTTGTGAGTCTAGAAGAAACAGCCACTATAACTACTACCACCTACCTAGGAGTAATCAAAAGAATAAATTTGAAATTCATTTACTGAAAACCTACTATATGCCAGGTTAATTTTATTTCATGTAACATAGCATACCATGAAGCAGAGTTCACATGATATTATTCCTATTGTGCAGATTTTGTTTTTAAAAAGAGAGATACAAAAAGTTCACCTATTATTAAGTAGAGTGTGGGTAGGACTGCCATGCTTTCATTCCAAAGCAGCAGTTAATCTTTGTAACATGAATACCAGATCCAAGTAATAAGTCAAAGAAAATCTTGTAATAACATGCTGTAGAAACCATTATGTCAAACAAAGTACAGACTAATACTTTTAACTTAAAAGTATATTTAGTAAAAAAAAAAAAAAAATTGAGGTATGATTTTAATTCCAATTTATCAGTTTGACCATGTTTTTCTCCCTATTCAGCCTTAGATGTGTTACACATATTTAAAAAAAACGCAGACTCTTGATCTCAGAATCCTTCTTCTAATCACGAAGATCATGTAGAACCTAAAAGGTCTCTGAATGTAATGAATTGTCATGCCTGGGTAGAAGATTAGAAAATATGCATAGAAAAATCAGAGAAAAAGTGAGATTTTAGCCTGCGGAGAGTCAAAGCTTGGTGGCTGGGAAGGAGACTATTTCCCACTTTGTACTCTAGGTGGAGGCACTAGTATGCATAGAATGGAAATATCAGGCAAGGACTCACAGTACTAGACCATATGTCATTATAATTCATTGACCCAGAAAAAGTTAAAACTGAAAAGAGCTCTGTGGAGCTAGTCTCATACTTTCGTTTTTCAGAGAAAGAAACAGAAGTCCAGATACTCTAGGTGTGTTACAAATTTCCTTCACTTTCCAACTCTTAATCACATAGGTCCTAACTGCTCAGTCTGACCTCATTTTTTTTCTCAGGGAAGGACTGATTCTCCAACATCAGTCAAACTACTTCAAAAAGTAATTTCTTCTCTGTGAGTTTCTGTATAGCATCACCACAAGTTGGAACATATCAAAGAGCATTAGTCACTAAGAAATAGGCTTTCCTTTTGGATAGCTTATTTTTTGTCTTTATTCTGCAGAATGTCTCGCTTTTCGCACAATCAATTCTGTTGCTATTGCCCAGCAAACAGTAATTCTTTAGCTCCTAGATAATGGAATCTCTACTTGGATAATTTTTTGTTTTACTATGTAACATGATCACCTTTTTCTAAGTCTTCTCTAGCCCTGAAGTTGAATGGATGTGGTCATATGTCATAACCATACTCAAAGGCCTACAAGGAGCAGGCAGGTAACATATCCTACTTAAGTTCTGTTTAAGGGAGCCATCTCCTTGCTACTGATCTTCAGATGATTTTTCTCCACAAGAAAGCATAAATGAGGGGGTGGGGCGAAGATGGCCCACTGGAAACAGCCATGTACTGAGGCTCCCATCCAAAAGAACCATAATAAGCATCAGAAGCCTTCACCAGCAATCAAGGTATCCAGGTTCTCCCATCAGAACTGACTAGGAGGCTGGCGTGATCCACAGAGAGGAAGGAAGAACAGTGTGGTGCGGTGGCCCACCTGAGAGCCACATGGGGCAGGGGAGCCCCCTACCCCCAGCCAAGGGAGGCAGTGAATGTGCTGCCCAGCAGGAGAAACTGGGCTTTTTCCATGAACTCTGCAACCATGGATTGGAAGATACTATTCATGAACCCACACAACTGGGGCCTAGAGTCCCAACCTTGGAGCTGTGCAGATTCTCAACAGCCTCTCAGCTGGAATCTGCTTAAGCCTACCAAGCACCCAGCACCACAGCTGTGGCTGCCTGCTGTCTAAGCTGTTTGAGCTCCTTGGGGAAGGGGTATCAGCCAGCACCGAGGCTCACAACTGCCTAACATGTTAAGCTCCTTGGGCAGGGGGAGGGTGGCATTCATCTCTATAGCTCCAGGCTGCACTTTCACCCCTGGAGCCAAGGAGGCTGGATGGCTTGGTCCCAAATGTGTCTCCCACAGCCCAAGACACTGGCTGTGTCAGACTGCAACCAGACTGCCTTTTCAGCCCTGACTCATTCTTCTTCATTGGGTGGCGCTTCCCTGCAGGAAATCCAGTGACTTCAGCCAGAGGCTGAGGGACAGAACCTGGATCTTCCTGGGCCTGAGCCCGTAACGGGAAGAGGGTGGCTGCAGTCTCTGCGGACCAGCAGACTTAGCCTTTCCTCCCAGTAGTTCTGAGGAATCTGCGCAGCCTAAGTAGGTTTTCCCCCAGCGAATCACACCCACTCCACCAAAAGACAAAGTGCTTCATTAAATTGGTCCTGTTCCCTCCAACATGGGACCGATCCTATTGGCATCAGCATGATGCCCTGCAAGTTCAGAGATCCCAGAAGAAGGCACAGACGTCCATCTTTGCTGTTCTCCCACCTCCTTGAGTAACATCTCTGGCACAGGGGCAAACCAGATGAGTAGGGCCTGAAGTAAAACCCCAGCAAACTGCAGCAGCCCTACAGAAGAGGGACCTGACCATTGAAAAAAAATCAAACAGAAAGAAAGAACAACAGCATCAACAATAGAAAAGCCCCCACAAAAACCCCATCCAAGTGTCAGCAACCTCAAAGATTGAAACTAGACAAACTCACAAAAATGAGAAAGAATAAAATAAAAAATGCTGAAAACCCAAAAGGCCAGAGTACCTCTTCTCCTTTAAATTATTGCAATGTCTCTCCAGCAAGGGTGCAGAACTGGACAAAGGATGAGATGGACAAATTGCCTAAACTAGGCTTCGTACGATGGTAATAAAAAACTACACTAAGCTAAAGAAGCATGTTCTAGCCCAAAGCAAAGGAGTTAAGAACCTTGATAAAAAGTTAGAGGAGCTGCTAATTAGAATAATCAGTTTGGAGAAGAACATAAATGACCTGATGGAGCTGAAAACGACAGCACTAGAACTTCGTGAAGCATACAGAAGTATCAATAGCCGAATCAACCAAGTGGAAGAAAGGATATCAGAGTTTGAAGACCACTTTGCTGAAATAAGGCATGCAGACAAGACTAGAGAGAAAAGAATGAAAAGGAATAAACAAAGCCTCCAAGAAGAATGGGATTTCATAAAAAGACTGAACCTATGATTGATTGGAGTACCTGAAGGAGATAGGGAGAGTGGAAACAAGCTGGAAAACACACTTGAGGATATTGTCCAGGAGAACTTCCCCAATCTGTCAAAACAGGCCAACATGCAAATTCAGGATATACAGAGAACACCACTAAGATACTCCATGAGAAGATCAACCTTAAGACACATAATCATCAGATTCTCCAATGTAGAAATGAAGAAAAAAATGTTGAGAGCAGCCAGAGAGAATGACCAGGTCGCCTACAAACTGAAGCCCAGCAGACTAACAGTAGATCTCTCAGCAGAAACTTTACAAGCCAGAAGAGATTGGGGGTCAATATTCAATATTCTTAAAGAAAAGATTTTTCAACCCAGAATTTCATATCCAGACAAATTAAGCTTTATAAGTAAAGGAGAAATAAAATCCTTCTCAGGCAAGCAAATGCTGAGGGATTTCACCACCACCAGGCATGCTTTGCAAGAGCTCCTGAAAGAAGCACTAAATATGGAAAGGAAAAACCAGTACCAGCCACTGCAAAAACACACCAAAATATAAAGTCCAAAGACACTGTGAGGAAACTGCATCAACTAGTGTGCAAAATGACCAAATAGGATCATGATGACTGGATCAAATTCACACATAGCAATACTAATCTTAAATGTAAATGGGATAAATGCCCCAATTAAAAGGCATAGACTGGCAAATTGGATAAAGGGTCAGGACCCATTGGCATGCTGTATTCAGGAAACCCATCTCAAGTGCAAAGACACACATAGGCTCAAAATAAAGGGATGGAGGAAAATTCACCAAGCAAATAGCCAAACAAAAAAATATGCAGGGATTGCAATCATAGTCTCTGACAAAACAGACTTTAAACCTACAAAAATCAAAAAAGATAAAGAAAGGCATTATATAATGGTAAAGGAAACAATTCAATGAGAAAAACCAACTATTCTAAATACATATGCACCCAATACAGAAGGATCTAGATTCATAAAACAAGTTCTTAGAGACCTACAAAGAGACTTAGACTCCTGCACATTCATAATGGGAGACTTTAACACCCCACTTTCAATATTAGACAGATCAAGGAGACAGAAAATTAACAAGGATATCTAGGACTTGAACTCAGCTCTGGATCAAGTGGACCTAATAGACATTTATAAAACTCTCCACCTTAAATCCACAAAATAAACATTATTCTCAGTGCCACATGGCACTTATTCTAAAATCGACCACATAATTGGAAGTAAAGCACTCCTCAGCAAATGCAAAACAAACTGAAATCATAACAATCAGTCTCTCAGATCACAGTGCAATCATATTAGAAATCAGGATTAAGAAACTCACTCAAAACCACACAATTATATGGAAACCAAACCTGCTCCTGGATGACTCCTGGGTAAATAATTAAGTTAAGGCAGAAATCAAGTTATCTGAAACCAAGTAGAACAAAGAGACAATGTACCAGAATCTCTGGGACACAGCTAAAACAATGTTAAGAGAAAATTTATAGCACTAACTGCCCACATCAGAAAGCTAGAAAGACCTCAAATCAACACCCTAACATGACAATTAAAAGAGCTAGAGAGGCAAGAGCAAACTATTCCAAAAGCTAGCAGAAGAGAAGAAATAACTAAGATCAGAGCAGAACTGAAGGAGAGAGAGACATGAAAAATCCTCCAAAATGTCAGTGATTCCAGGAACTAAATTTTTTTTTGAAAAAAAAAAAAAATAATAATAA
>PVKP010013659.1:0-54945 GCA_004027715.1 Plecturocebus donacophilus
CTGGTCACCTATGTCTGCATGAGGGGCTCATTGCTGGTCACGTATGTCTGAATGAGGGCTCATTGCTGGTCATATATGTCTGGATGAGGGGCCCTATGATTTTGCCCGTCCTCGTTGCCTGGAATTCCCCTTTCTGTCTGTGACGTACCCTTGGAGATAAATACACAGGAAGCGAAGGAAACGTCAGTGCACAGCCCAGGGCCCAGGGGGGCCTCGGACAGGGCGTTCGTTTCACATTATTTATTTATTTATTTTGCGACGGAGTCTCCCCGTCGCCCAGGCTGGAGTTCAGTGGCGCCATCTCGGCTCTCTGCAAGCTTCACCCGCCTGGGTTCAAGCGATTCACCTGCCTCAGCCTCCCAAGTAGCTGGGATTACAGGCACCCGCCGTGCCCAGCTAATTGTGTTTTTAGTAGAGACGGGGTTTCACCATGTTGGCCAGGCTGGTCTTGAACTCCCGACCTCGTGATCCATCTGCCTGGACCTCCCAAAGTGCTGGGATTACAGGTGTGAGTCACCGTGCCCGACCAATTTTTTTTTTTTTTTGAGATGGAGTTTCGCTCTTGTTGCCCAGGCTGGAGTGCAATGGCGCGACCTTGGCTCACTGCAACCTCTGCCCCCAGGGTTCAAGCGATTCTCCTGCCTCAGCCTCCCGAGTAGCTGGCATTGCCGGCGTGCGTCACCACGCCCGGCTAATTTTTGTATTTTTAGTAGAGATGGCATTTTGCCATGTTGGTCAGGCTGATCTTGAACTCCTGACCGCAAGTGATCCTCCTTCCTTGGCCTCGCAAAGACATTCATTTTTAAAAGTAAAAAAAAAATGTGCAAAAGTAAGATACTGCATTCTGACCTCAGCTGGCTAGGCCCACTGGCTCTTTCTGCTCCGTCGGCAGCTTCGTCACATCTGCCCTCAGTCTGCGGCACTGTGATGGCGGGGCTGGCCCAGAACCTACGCCCAGGAAGACTCACAACTTAGCTCTACACCGAATCGAGGGTGAACCTCGCTAACACAAAGGAAATGTTCCCCAGTCAGGTTCTCCCTGGGTTCAGCCCAAAGCGCACAGATCAAGCCTTACCACCTGGGCTCTTGGCATTTTAAAGAGTCTAAACACATGTTCTCTTTTTAAAGATTTAGAAGGGAAACACAAGTACTGATGCAAGGTACAGAAACTTCCTTTACAAACGTGGATGAGCTCAAACATGTCTTAAGTACAGTTTGGAAAGACGTTGGAATGTTTCCGTAAGACAAGACAGAAATCAGACTCCTGGTTGGGACGTACGTGACGGAAACCTTGTTTGGATATCTTTACTTATTAAAGAACTGAGAGAATATTCAAAAAAAATTAAAGAAATTTGAAACAAAAGCTATAAAGATAAGCAACAAAATTATTCTGTCAAGGACTGAATTATAACATATACTGGATATACTTTATTAAGAGGAGCTGAACTTTCAGTATAAGTAATGGATTGCTTGTTGGATGGTTTTCTTATCCAATTAATGAAGAGGAGAAAATCATATGAATATTTTTAGAAAAGATTTACATTGCCGATTTGGAATGAATCGACATTGACAAAGATAACATGAAACTTACAATATGGGGCCACCACAAATATATTGGTGACGAAGTGTTTAATGAGTGCAACTTAAAGAGAAATTAAGAGAAATTTTCTTGCGGAAGAAAACCTGAAATGTCTCGAAATCTTGTAGCTCTTATATAAAAGATTCTTGCTCCTTGGTTTGAAGTTTTCTCAAATTGATATCAATCCTAAAAATTGTTTCTACAAACAATAAATCATGAAAGTATCGATAAACATTTGTTACTGATGTACCTGTGAAAGGAAAGACTGATTTTAACATTCTGTCTGCAAGAAAAGATGCCCTTACAAATTATTACCGTATCCGAGGCTACCAAAGTTTAAACAAACAAAAATACAAACGGTAGAAGAGTATTTTAGAGGCAATTCAGGCATATTAATAAAAACTTTCTTTTTCTGACTTTTCTGAACTTGGTAATATTTTCAATTTAAAAAATTATAATTTGGGCTGGGCGTGGTGGCTCACACCTGTCATCCCAGCACTTTGGGAGGCCGGGGTCGGGAGTTCGAAACCAGCTTGGCCCACATGGTGAAACCACGCCTCTACTAAAAACACGAAGGAATCAGCCAGGCCTGGTGGTGAGCGCTCGTGATCCCAGCTCCTGCAGAGGCTGCGGTGAGCCGGGAGGCGAGGGCGCAGTGAGCCAACGTCGCGCCATTGCGCTCCAGCCTGCGTGAGGGTGAGACCGTCTCAAAAGAAAACAAGTGTGATGCGTTGTGGTTTCTTTTCTCATTGGAACTCAGTATTCGATCTTGTCCTCAGTTTCGGTTTTGTGTCCTTTCGCTTCGAGAGGCGTCTACGTCCTCTTGCCAGACGGCGCACAGGCACACATGCACACCACCGTGTGCGCCTCAGGTCCCACGGAACCTGCCCGAGCACCCCTCTCTGACCCCAGGCCACCGTCACCTCCCTGGCACAGGACAGTGCCCTCAGCTCTGGGCTCCCGCAGGACGAGCCGGGGAGCGGTTTGGGGTCAGGGCAGCCTCCTGCCCACGCCAGGCTTCGGGCTTCCTGGGGCCATGTCTGGAACGCTGCCTGGGGTCCAGGGGAACAGGCTGGGGAGGGCCAGGGAGTCCACAGTGGGAAGGAGGGAGGGAGGGGCTGAGCACCAATGGAGGGATGAAGAGATGCACCCAAGAGACAGAAGCCGTGAGTGGACCACAAGGAGCGGCCTGGGCGGGGGGTGCTCTGGGAGTGCCCACAGTTGTCCCGTGTTTTATTTCTAAATTCCCCTGGAAAGACTGGAAGACCAAGATAATCTTCTCTCTGAGAAAATCTGCTTCATTTTCTTCTCTCTTAAACAGATCCTTTGAGTCTCAGTTTTCTCATCTGTAAAATGGGGAGGTAAGCCTTACACACAGCGACACAGTTGGGAGAGGCAGGTTAAATGACAGATGTGACTGCACCGAGCAGACACAGGGCTACCCTGGTGCAAAGTGGATGCTGGATTAGTGCCCCTGGGGCACGCTGAAGGAGCGCGCACTCGAGGGCTTGAATGCCAGCTCTGCCTGCTGCCTGGGGGCCCCTCCAGCCTCTCTCCGGGTCTTCAGGACCGTGCACCTTTGCCAGTTTGGAAACACCTGAGTGTCTGAAGCCACAAAGATTCCTGTGATGTGTGTGGAATTCCTGGTCAGGGATTTTCCAAATATTTTAACCACATAACCCTTTGTCTGCATGAAATTGTGCGTTGAAGCCGAGTGTGTCAAACAGGCAGAATGGAGCTGGGCTTGGGGCAGCGCAGTGACGGGTTCCGGGGCTCGGAGGCCTGAAGTCAGCCTCCGTCTTCCCCAGGACGCTTGCCCGAGAAACTTCCACTGCACTCAGAGTGCCGTTGCTGGAAACGGATTCTAGCCTGAATGTCTCAGTGTGCTTGGAGGAGGGAAACTGAGGGTCATGGAGAAGGAAGACAGCGGTCCAGGAGTTACCCTGGGCGGGAAGTCGGTGCTTTGCTTCCTCTTGGCCTCAGTTTCCCCTCTGTCACTGGAAGTCAGGGCTGTTACTGTTTCTGGCTGCAGCTCGTCTAATGCGCGGTGCCAGCGCCGCCTGGTGGTGAGCACGGGCCCTGGCCCTGGAGGGAAAGCGGCTCTTCTCCAGGTTTAGGCCAACGAGCCCACCTTCGGCCACAGTGAAGACCCTCAGGGTGCAGGGTCTCAGGCTCCTCCTCTCAGTCCTCATGCTCTCACGCTGAGAGGAGCATCCGGAGCCCCAGGGAGGTCTCAGGAGGCAGCCTGAAAACATCCCCCCCTCCGCCACTGAGTCCTGTGTGATCTTGGCCATCCGGTCCCTTCCTGTCTCTGGGCCTCAGCGCCCACATCTGCAACCTGGGGGGCAGGTGAAGCCAGCGTTCTTCACTCGGGCTCTAGGAGCCCATGGCTGGGGGTTCTGTGAAACGCTTGAAATTGAGAGAGAGAGAGAGAGAGAGAGTGTGTGTGTGTGTGTGTGTGTGTGTGTGTGTGTGTGTGTGTGCAGTTTTTTGGGGACAGAATAGAGCTTTAACTGCTTTCCTAAAGAGGTCTGTTCCTCTGAAAGTGTTCGCTGGTCTGGATGAGCTCTGAGGGCACGCAGGGCTCAGGAATTGTAGGAGCTTTCCCTGTGGAATGCTTGTTCACTCAGACAACCCAGAGAATTTACGTTTAGCAAAGGCGTCCAGCTCGCTGGTGATGCGGACGTGCTAAGAGAGCCAAAGAAACGGAAAGCAGAAGCTCCCCAGACACGTGCAGCCGATGGCCACGGAGAGCGGCTCAGTCCCCGGCAGCCCTGAGTCGGGGAGGGACCAGAAGCCGGTAGCTGAGCCCTGGGACCCTGCAAACGTCCACCAGCTGAGGGTGCTGTCTGGGCCGGCCTGTCTCCCTCCCTCCCTTCCTTCCCTACCTGTCTCTTTTCCTTCTTTCCCCCTCTCTCCTTCTTTCTTTCTCTTTCTTTTTCTCTTTCTTTCTCTCTCTCCCTCCCTCCCTCTCTTTCTTCTTTCTCTCTTTCTCTTTCTTTTTGTCTTTCTTTCTCTCTCTCCCTCTCTTTCTTTCTTTCTCTCTCCTTCTTACTTTCTTCTCTCTCTCTCTCTCTCTTTCTTTCTTTATTTCAATGGGGTCTTGCTGTGTTGCCCAGGCTGGAGTACCGGGGCATGACCACGGCTCACTGCAGCCTCCACCTCCCAGGTTCAAGGGATCCTCCCACGTCAGCCTCCCATGGAGCCGTCACCACAGGCATGTGCCACCATGCCCAGCTGACTTTAAATTTGTCCTTTGTAGAGACGGGGGTCTCCATGTGCTGCCCAGGCTGGCCTCAGACGCCTGGGCCTGAGTGAGCCTCCTGCCTTGGCCTCCCACGATGCTGGAATGACAAGTGTGAGCCACTGAGCCCAGCCTGCCTGGCTTTCCTGCCTGGACGGGTCGGCCATGGTTCCTGGGGCACTTCAAAGACGGGACGGACAACTGGCAGAACCGGGAGGACTCCAGTCCCCGGGGTGCGCCTCTCAGGCCACAGGGACGGTCTTGTTGGGCCACCCTCACCCCCAAAGCCCCGTTTGCTTTCGGAACCACTGCTTTCTGCAAAACATCGAGCGGGGGGTGAAGGAGCACGAGGAAGGCATCAGCCTTTGGGTCTCTACTCCGTGCCGGGGACTGTGCTAAGTATTTCATCACACCGAGTTCATCTGATCCTCACACTCGCCCTGGGACGTAGGGTTATTCCCTTCGGATATTTGTTGACTTTGAGGCTCAGAGACGTTTACCTACTTTCCCCAAATGCTAGAACCTGTAGATGGCTGGGCTGCGTTTTTCATCACGTCTTCCAGCAGACGTGGGACTCTGCAGAGGCTTCCCCGAGGGCTTCAGGAGGCCCCACACCGCAGCCCTGGGCTGGAGGCTCTCGGACGCTGACGCTGCTTCCGAGCAGGTGCAGCTAGTGGTTGCCCCAGCTCCCGGGCGGGCCTCCAGGCTTGCAGGTCTGCAGACGGCCTCTGGGTCCCCCCAGGAAACCTCCACTTTCCCCCTCATCAGCTAAAATTGCCCTTGTTTTTGATTCTTGCTGTTTGGATTTCTCGTTTCCTGGGGTGGCGATGGTGACCGAGAATCTGACCCTGGCACTCCCTGGACCGCGCCCTGCTCTGCTCTGCTGCTGGGCTCGGGAGTCACCCAGGCGGAAGTCTACGTCCCCCTCCAGGGCCTTCAGACGGACGGTTTTCGGGGACTCCGCCCTACACCGCGCAGCAGGATCACCCCTGCCTGGGAGCGGGGGTTTGCACAAGCCCGGTGCCCGCCCTCCCTGTGCTCCGGGCCCACCGGCCATGGCAGCTGAGGGGAGGGAGGCTTGCCCTCCCTGCCAGCCTTTGCACCTGGGTCTTCCCTGGGCACCTGAGAAACCCCAGCTTTCTGACGCCACGCTTCTTTTTGCAGATGAGAACGGACGGAGTCAGAGGCCTGGGGACGCCCTGCATGTCTGTCTAGAAGTCTTTCGATCCCCTTTCCACCACCTCAGCAAGCACTGCGACCGCCTCTGCTACCCGCCCCTGTCCCCCACCTCCCCTTCCCTGGTCACTGCTGCCGTCAGACCATCCGAAGTCCGATGGGACTCTTCACGACGGTCCATTACAACGACGTTGGTCCATTCACAGCTTCCACCTGTGTTCACTGAGCACCGACTGTAAGGCAGTGTGTCTTCTGCCCAGGGTATCTTCTTGTGCTATTTATTGCATTGCCACGCTTGGTGTGGGTCTGAACACACCGCATGCAATGCCTGCATTTGCTGATAAATGAATGAATGGCTGAAGACTGGACTTGCAGCCAACTGGACCGTGTCAATCATTGTCTTCAGCTGCTGCTCTTAAGTCAAGTATCTGCCATCCCAAAGGCTGCTGTCGTCGCGTCTCTGTCCCCAGCAATGTAACATGCTTGTACCAGGTGTCTTTCTGTCCCTCGGGACCCACTGTCCCCTCCCCCACGCTGCTTTCTGCCCCAGAAGCTGACCTGTATGGCCAGGCTCACCTGTCCCTGTGCTTCTTGCTGGGTCTGGCCTGTGGGTGCTCCGGCTGGAATCAGAGAGAGGGTGGGGCTGTTTACTCCTCTGACTTTCTCCCAGGGTGGTCACCTGTGTCCTTCAACCAAAGGACACCGTTTCCCTTCGGGGCTTCCTTTCTGTGGTTCTCCCTCCCTCTGGGTTTTAACGACGGATTCCTCCCCTCGGTCCTGAGGCTTAGGAATGCTAACGGCTTTGCAACTGCTACCCCGGGGTATAGCACTGTCTTCAGACCCTTTAAACCTCAACCACAGCTGTGTACGTAGGCCCTTAGAAAGCAGCCCACCCTCACATGATCTCCAGTGTGCTCTCTGCGAGCCTGACTGATAATGTTCCACTCACGCCCAGCCTCAGCCAACAACACGGCTGACAGCTGAACGTTCGCTCTGTTCCCGCACGTTACGGATACTATCCTCTTTATTCATTTATTTCAGATGCAGTCTCACTGTGTCGCCAGGCTGGAGTGCAGTGGTTTGATCTCGCCTCACTGCAGCCTCCGTCTCCCGGGTTCAAGCGATCCTCCTGCCAGGCACGCGCCACCATGCCCGGCTAATTTTCTGTGTTTTTTTAGGAGAGACGGGGTTTCACCATGTTGGCCAGGCGGGTCTCGAACTCCCGATCTCAAATGGTCTGCCTGCCTCAGCCTCCCACAGTGCTGGGATGGCAGGCTGAGCCGCGACGCCCAGCCTTCTTTATTTCTTTGAGTCGGGGTCTTTCTCGTCACCCACGTGGGAATGCAGCGGCGTGAACATGGCTCACTGCATCCTCGACCTTCCTGCCTCAGCCTCCTGAGTGGCGGGGACTACGAGCGTGCAGCACCATGCCTAGCTAATTAAATTTTATTTTCATTTTTACTGCACATGGTCTCACCACGTCTTCTGGCATCAAACTCCTGGACTGCACTGACGCTCCCACCTTGGCCTCCCAAAGTGTTGGGATTACAGGTGTGAGCCACCATACCCGGCCTATACAACCCCTCCTAGTCCGCGCATTGGTTTAATGAGGGAGACACTCAGCCGAGTGATGGAACTCATACTCAGAGCCTAAGTAATCTGTCAAGCAGGACTAGCCAGTAAGTGCCGGAGCTGGGATCCGATCCCGGGCAGATTCAGCTCAGAGCCTGTGAACTGCATCGCAACACATAGTCTTCGGCTGGAGTTGTTGAACGGTTTCCAGTCAACCTGGATGTATAACTATACGTTGCTCCAATGTGTTCGCAGGGTGCTGTGCCATGTGTCTCCCTGAAATCTAGGTGAACAGCATCTCCAACCAATTCTAAACTCATCCGTGAAGCCCGTGTGTAAAGGAAAGGGACTGGACCTGTAATGACCTTTTCTAGTGAGGGCCTTTTCTTTCTTGGAATTTTCTCTGGGCTTCCAATTCACTTCCTTCGGTCAAATCCCTCGATGAATGACCCTTTCAGTGCCACAGTTTTAGAATCGTGGCTCCGCTGGGTGTCTTCTACCTTGCTCCCATGGGTGAAGCATGCTGGGACCAGACACAGGCCCGGAGAGAGACGAGAGAGAGTTTCACGGTGTTATTATACCGAGAGTCCCTTGGGGAGAACATGGCACACCACGCTGGCCCACGGGGACACAGGGCTTGGCCATGAGGCAGACTGGCCCGCTGTGTTTCGAGGTGGCACCCTTGCAAAATCCCATCCACTGTGGCTGGTGCGAGGCCATCGAAGGTCTCCAGATGTTTCTGGGTACTGCAGGGTGTACATGGGAGCCGCTAGGGGCCATCCTGTCAGTGTTAAAGATCGATTTTCAGACATAAAACTATGGTTCATGCAGCACGCTACCACGGAAGTCTGTGAGCTTTGAGCTGGCATCTGGCCTTAAACGTTCCCACGGGGATGGTCAGGGAGATGAATGATCATCGTTTGGGATGAGGAATTCAAACAAATCCCTGCAGATGTTGTCTTAGAGGCTGCCCGTGCTTTGGTCACTTAGAGCTAAGATGTCCCCGCTCACTGCCAGGGTTTGAGTGACTTCCCTGCTGAGGCTGCCCAGCCATGGCCCCTACCAGTTCTGGCAACACTCACTTTGTGAACCAGGAGAGAAGTCGGAGCCTGACTCCTCACCCAACCTCTGGACCACACAGGCAGGGACTATCATTTACCGAGCCCGCCAGAGCGCCCCCTTGAAGGCAGCCAGAAGGGGCCTGTGTGATCCACGCCAGCGTTTTCATTTCGGGAGTGTGGGGAAATCACTGTTTAAAAACACGGGGAGGGTTCAGTCCCACGCTTCACGCGAACCACGTGTTCTGAAGGGAGAGGCTGCTTGGAAGCTGCGGCTGAGATGCCTGGGGATCGCACAGAGCAGCAGTTGGCGAAATCAAGGCCTTTCGTGTTGATTAGCTCTTCATTAGCACCCGGGGGGCTGCCCCAGAGGAGCCGGGAGCCCATGGGACCAACCCCATCACCCCGGTAACCGCACCCTGATTGTAAGGCAGCAGATGGAGAAGGTTCTTCCTTCTTCATTCTCCCCCCGTTCCACGGGAGGGGGCTCCAGGGGGTACCAGGACGGGAAGGGCTCTTATGACCTCCAATCCTGGCGTCCTCCTGCTCTAGGCCCGTGGACGGTGAGTTTCCTTGGCACGACTCCCCGAAGCCTTGAAGACCAAGCCCAGAGGACACGCTGCCTGGGAAGGTTTCCGATGCCAGGGAGACTGAAAGCCAATTTTCAAACCGGCGTTGAATCAACTGAAGCATGGTCGCCCCCGGAGTCAGCATCTGACATCTACGAAAGTTAGGTTTTCCCTGTTCTCTTCTTTTTTAGTTTGGATAACAACTCTCTGCGTTTCTTTTCGTGAATAGGTTAAGACACCCTATTTATAAGTTTAATGACAATTTTACTCTGGGTAAGAAAATACAAATCTGAGCATGCTTTGCTTCTAAGCAGGGTCGGCAGGCTTTTCCTGTGAAGGGCCAGGGGGTCAATATCTCCGGGTCTGCGGGCCGCACGGTCTGTGTCAACTGCTCAGCTTGGCCTTGCATTATGAGCAGCTCGGGTGACACCCAGACGAATGGGTGCGGCTGACGGCCTCAGCCCCAGGGTCACGGCTGACCTGCCCCCCTCCCACGGAACTGGGGCAAGCGTCAGGCGGCTGTAACTAACACCGACGGGCCAGGGAGGGGGAACAGCAGCTTTGAGCCCCGGGAGCCCGGCCTGGCCGTCCTCGGTGAAGGAGACTGAGCTGGGTTACAATGCACACGGGCCGCGGGGCTGGAAAGGGGATTTTCGGAATGGGGCGGCCTTGTGCAGGGCAGAAAGGACACTTTTCGTTTGGGCACTGTCATTTACTCTCTGTGAATCTTCAGATCTCTCTCTGTTATCCATCCATCTGTCTGTCTGTCTATCTATCTGTATTTTTTTCAACACTGAGTTTTGCTTTTGTTGTCCAGACTGGTGTGCAACGGCGTGATCTCAGCTCACTGCAGCCTCCACCCGGGTTCAAGAGATGCTCCCATCTCAGCCTCCTGAGTAGCTGGGATCACAGGCACCCGCCACTATCCTGGCTAACTTTTGTATTATTAGTAGAGATGGGGTTTCACCATGACGGCCAGGCTGGTCTGGAACTCCTGACCTCCTGTGACCCACTTGCCTCCCGGAGTGCGGGGATCACAGGCGTGAGCCACCGTGCCCGGCCTCGTCAATACACATTGCGTGCTTCCCGTGGGCATCCACCGGACTGAGAGTTACATCCAGCCCTCCCTCTCTCAGGCGTGGCCGAACACTGCGGACGCGGCGCCCTCCAAATCCCAAGAGAAGCCTCACACTGGTGAGGAGCACGCCAGGGCACCTTGGCGCCAGGTGGCAGGAGCCCGTCTGGGGTTGGCTTTGGTGCCCACTGCTGGCTAGCTGCTCTGCTAAGCTGAGGGCAGCCCGGGCCGCTTTTCCACACAGAGGAGGAATCTTTGCCCCTAGCCCTGTACTTCTATCCATGGCCGGCGAATGGCCTTGCCTTCGTTTTCTGGTTTGCTCTCAGAGGATAGAATGTACCCTGGACTTGGCTGGACCCTGGCTCCTGCCCGGTTTTCATTGGCCCTGGTCCTCAAGGAGCTCCATGGCACCCCCTGTGCCAGAGCCCCCAAGGATCAGGGCCGCACGCGCAGCTTTGACACTAGTTTTGACCAAGTTGGCGAGCAGCCCTCTGTCCCTTGGCCACCGCACAGCTCCTGAGCCCTCCTAACCCTGGTCCTTTTTGGTGAGACGCCGCCGTTATCACATCCCTGGGCGAACACAAGGAGGCACGTTTCTAACAGTGCCCGAAGGGACCACGACGTTGAGCTCTAGTCCCCCCACATTTGCAGGCTTCAGCCCCTCTTCAGACGTTCGCTTCCCTATCCGGCTCCTCCCAGGACGCGCACGAGGACGGTGTCCTGGTCACTTTGGGCCTCTGCATTTGCTGTTTCCTGCTGGCCCCTGCCCCTCCTGTGCCTGTGTGTCCATGGGTGTCCCTCTGGCCACAGCTGCTGCCGCTGTGCAGGCCTGGGGTGGGGGCAGGAGAGGAGACATCCTTTATGATTCCATCACATGCACGGGGCCCTTCATCTCCAAAGTGGCACACAGGCCAGCTGGTACGTTGTGATGAGACGACACAGAACTGTCAGGATCAAGTCTCACAACAGAGTCGTGACTCGTGTCTCCTTGCCTAGCACTGGGTCCGCCCGTGCCGTGGGCTCCGCTTCCCCGCACTGTGGAAGCCTCGTGAGCTGTGTACGTTCCCTGGAACCCAGGCCTCTCGCCTGGCTCCCGCTTCCAGGCTGCTGCTGCGGCGTCTCCACCAGAATCCCCGCCGCTGTGGCCGCTTCTCTCCGGGCCCCAGGAGGGGTGGACATCAGAAAACAGGCGCGTGAGATCAGCCTGCTGCCCAAAGCCAACAGGGTCTTCGTTTTGAATGCTCGCGTGCAGAACCTCGACCGCGCGCTCCAGGTTGAGTCTCCCGCCTGCAGACTCTGCGCGCCTGTCTACAGAAGCACCTGCGACAGAGGGCGAAGACGGCGTCCCCGCAGATCTCAGCCTCAGAGCGCGGGCAGCCCCACAACGCCACATGCACAGCTCCTCAGGCGCCAGCTGCTGCCTGCAAGCTGGGGACGGGCCAATCCCTGGGAACACAGGCGTGCTTCTTGGGGCCCGAGAAGAGCCAAGTCTGCAGAGCAGACGCGCACTCAGACGACAGCCACGTGTCGCATGACCCTCCACAACGCGGAGCTGCTTAAGAAAGGCCGCAGCAGCTTTTCAGCTGGGGCTGCAGGCGCAGTCAGTCACCTGGGGACGCTTGCCATGGCTGACGTCCGAGCCACACCTAGAGCGATAGTTAGAAGCTCTTGAAGGGCTGGCCCAGCAACTGGCATTTTCTTTTTCTTTTCCTCTTTTTTTTGAGATGGAGTCTCACTCTGTCACCCAGGATGGAGCGCAGTGGGTGTACTGGGCTCCCTGCAACCTCTACCTCCTGGGTTCAAGCGATTCTGTGCCTCAGCCTCCCGAGTCGCTGGGACTACAGGCCCCCACCACCGCGCCCAGCTGATTTTTGTATTTTTAGTAGAGACGGGGTTTCACCAACTTGCTCAGGCTGGTCTCGAACTCCTGACCTCGTGATCCGCCTGCTTCCACCTCCCAAGTGCTGGGATGACAGGCGTGAGCCACACACCTGGCCAAGAACTGGCATTTTCAAAAAGCTCCCCGGTGACTCTGATGTCCAGCAGGCGACGGAACCTCTGCTCTGACACGCAGACATCCATTGTGACACTTTTCTAGCTTCCGCAAATCCTGCCAGCGTTTGGCAGAAAATGTAGATATTTCGCTCTGCTACTCAGGTGTACAGCCAACCCTTTCAGGACTTTGCAGTGATTTGTCGCTTCTCACACTGTCAGTGCACTAAGTATTGCAGCTTTGCAGGCCGTATTGACACATTACCAGCTCAACTACCTCTCACTGCTTTTCTATTTCAGAATTATGTTTTTTTCTGCATGCATTTGTCATTGTGCAAACTTTAAAAATGAATGTTTTAAAATTTGGTTATGATTTCTATTGGGATTACACGTCTTTACAACATCATCTTTTGCCTGAAGGAAATGCCGTATACTTCTAACTATTAAAATCTTCTGGCTGGACACAGTGGCGCATGCCTGCAGTTCCAGCACTTTGGGAGGCTGCGCGCTGGAGGATGTGAGGCCGATGAGTCTGAGGCTGCAGTGAGCCAGAAGGGTGCCGCTGGACCCCAGCCCGGGGACAGAGCGAGACCCTGTCTCTAAACAAATAATAAAGTCTTCGCTTGACTTTCCAAGGAATGTTTGCAGTTTTTTCCTTATAGGACTTACATATTTCTTAGTAAATTTATTTTCACATATACACAGGCACACCCCTATGTATATATATATTCATATGAAATGGTATAGGACATTTTTCCCATAATATTTTCTAACTATTAATGGTATTTAGGAATGTTATTGATATTTGTATATTCTTTATAGAACAATCTACTTTATTAAACCTGAATGGATGTTTTTCCAGGTAGAAAATCATATTTCCTGAAAATAAATATAATTTTGTCATCTTCTCTCTTACAATTTTGCATCGATTTGTTACCGTGCCTTATGGCGTTGACCAGGCCCTCAGAACAACGTTTCACAATAATAGGGACAACTGTGTTCTTGTCTTAGTTCTTATTTTAATGGCAATAACTGCAGTGTTTGCTGTGGATTGCTATTTTGTGATAGATATTTTGTTATCTCAGGAAAGCATCCTTCTAATCTTGATCCCCACAGTATTATTTTCATTAGTGGCAGATATTAGATTTTATGAGATATCTTTCTGCCATCTATTGATATATGTGCTGCTTTTTTTTTGCCTTTTTCTTTTATGTCCTTTTTTTTGGTTCTGTTGATGTAGTAGTAAAAATTATTTTAAAAAATCATTGTATTTAATCTTTGAGGAATAAAAACAAAACTCCTGGCTTCACATCCAAGGCTTCGGAAAGACGGACTGCACACCGGGTTTCCCCGTCCCCATCTCATCGTCTCTGGAAACTCACAGCAGCTGTACCTCATGACAGGCACCTCCCGAGACCTGGAGAGGGGTCTGCAGCCCCACGTGCTGGTCACTTTGTCTGAAATGCAGCCCGGAGCATCTTCGGTGCTGCGGTGACCAGATGTCCTGCTCTGCCTGGGACTTTGCACCTCCTACCCCTGGGCAATCACCACTCTCAATGTGACCTGAGTTGGACAATGAATGACAATATACGGTCACCCTCTCCTTAGACAATGGTCTCTGCTCTGCACCCTCTAACGGGTTGAGTGTCTCTTCTGCTCAGCATACCTTCCTGGACGTATTGTCACCATCACTCTCTGTCCCCAGCAGCAGCGAGCTGGCACGCAGCAGGTGCTCAGAACCCCAGCCAGGGGTGTTGGTTGAATGAAGGAGTTTTTAAAATGAGAGCTCTCCTTGCAGGACGCCTCCCTCCTCACAGCACCTTCCCGCAGAGGCTTTCCTGGTGGTGCCCCAGGCCACGCTGCCAGCTGCTCAGAACTCCTGGCTGGGGCCATCGGGAAACGCAGTGTGGCCTTGGAGCCTGTGCGATGGGCAGAGGGTCTGCAAGGTGGAAGGAAGGGACGGAGGAGAACAGAAAGGCCTGAAAAGAGGAGAGGAGCGAGAGAGAAGAGAAGAACGTGGCAGAGGAGAGAAGCAGAGAGGAATGGACGGGCAGGGAAGGAGAAAGCGGCGGCCCAGAGCAGGCTGTGCCACGCGCATCGCCCTCACGCAGCTCTTTTCGGGGGTGCTGATTTCCTGGCTGTTTGGGGGAACTTTGCAGGCATAGTCACTTACCTGGAATGTTCTGGGCTTCGCCAGCCTGTGATTGCAAAATAAGGTCACATTCCTTTTAACTAGTCAAATTAAAACAGGACAAAAGCTTTACTGCCTCCGAGACTCGACTCCCCTGGAGGGGTCTGATGGCCCTATTTCTGGGGCTCCTTGGGGTGCCGTCCCCTGGGTGCTCAGAGGGAGGTGCTGGTCAAAGCTGTGCACCCTGTCCTTCTCTGCTGCCTCCGTGTTGTGACCCCGGGAGGCCCCTGCCTTGGAGGGCTCCCCATCCCAGTCACTCCCCTGCACACACCACCCTGAACTCAGGGGAGAGGGACTCTGTCCGTCTTTGCTCCCCAGCCTCTCCTCTCAGCTTCCCAACCTGCACAGCCGACTCCAGGCCCTAATTGCTGATGGGGCTTTCCCGAGAGTTGAGTGAGAATGAATGAGAAGTGTGGCCCAGGACGTCACTCACAAAGACACTGGTCTGTAAGGTCCTCTCCGGGGCCCTCCCAGCCTGCCCCCGCCCTGCAGGCCCTCAGCAGGGCCCCCTCAACTCCCTCCCCTACTCCCACAGCCATGTGGCCCCTGAGATGAGGCCACGTTTCCTCCTCCAGGACCTGCCGTGGAGTCTGTATGAGTCTCCCGTGACCACCGTCACCAGTGATCATAGATCTGGTGGCTTACAGCAATAGAAGTGCAGGTGCCCCGTTCTGGAGGCCAGACATTCAGGAGTGAGGGACGGCAGGCTGGGTTCCTCCGGAGGCGCTGTGGGAGAAAGGGTTCCTTGCTTGTCTCCTGGCTTGTGGTAGCTGGGGCCATGCCTGAGGCTTCCTTAGCCTCTGAGGTGCCACTCCAATCTCCGCCTCCATCTTCACGCGGTCCTTTTCCTGGTGTGTCTTAAATCTCCCTCTCCTTATTCTTGTAAGGACAGCAGTTATTGGCTTTACGGTCTACCCTAAACCCAGGATGATCTCGTCTCAAGAGCCTTAACACCGAGAAACACTCTGTTTTCAGATAAGTTCACATTCACAGGCAACCAAGGGTTCAGACTTCGACATACTTATAATTTTGAGGGCACAATTCAACTCATCACAGAGCCCTTATTGCCCATTGCAGGGGGGCACTTTCTAGGATGAAGGGTGATTAAGCCTAGACCAGATACAAGTGTGTGGTTTCGCTCTTTGATCCCCAGAGACAACAAAATTACATTGAACACATGAGTGCAACACCCATCCTTGTGTTACATATCCTTTTAAAGGGCACTCGGAGCTGCTGGCAGGGTGAACTGAGTGGACGGAGGCACTCGGACCATCAGAAGGATAGTGTACGTCATAAACAGAAGCACACAAGACACTGAATCCTCATGGAGGAGCAGCAGGAGCAGTGAATCCTCATGGAGCAGCAGGAGCACTGAATCCTCATGGAGGAGCAGCAGGGACACTGAATCCTCATGGAGGAGCAGCAGGGACACTGAATCCTCATGGAGGAGCAGCAGGGACACTGAATCCTCATGGAGGAGCAGCAGGGACACTGAATCCTCATGGAGGAGCAGGGACACTGAATCCTCATGGAGGAGCAGCAGGGACACTGAATCCTCATGGAGGAGCAGGGACACTGAATCCTCATGGAGGAGCAGCAGGGACACTGAATCCTCATGGAGGAGCAGCAGGAGCACTGAATCCTCATGGAGGAGCAGCAGGCGTCATGGTGGTCATTAACCCGTGTCCCTGTAAAGGCAGTGGCCTGGGAGCTGGAAGAGGGAAGCCCGAGATCCTGTGAATGCCTTAGGATGGCTCTAGCTCACCGATGAGTCTGTTAATGACCTTTGATCCTATCAATTAGAAGAGGCTGCCGAGTTCACACAGTCCAGTTTTTCCCAAATTGTGCCTTCTAAGGACTGAGAATGTTGCAGCAGGTATTCCATAGGAGAGAGGATGGGGGAACAGTTAATTCTGTGATCAAACCAGTAGAGAACACCAGAGTTAAGCAAAGATGAATGCATTTCCATCATGAAGAACTTGGTATCTTAAGCCAAGGGTTGCGAACTGAAATGTGCAGGGGGCAGGCAGGTAGTGGGAACGCCAGGGCTTCAGTGGCCAGACGGGGACTGCGGGCCCCTGGGGAATGTCAGCCCTGTGTATGCAGGCAGGTGTCATTGTAAAGGCATTTCTGATCTGATGTTAGGAGGGGTTGAGGCTGCTGAGAGAAGAAGTCAAGGGCAAAATACACAAATGCCAGGGAGGATTGGGCAATCCAATCTCAAAAAGAGCCCATGTGGCGAACTGAGCCACGAGAGAATGATCACCATGATGGGATTGCACAGAGCCTTGCTTCCCTCTGCAGCCTGTAGCATTCAGCTGCGTTAGTGCATTTTGCAACCTTGCTGGTGCAAAACATGAATACATCAGGAAAAGTTGAGTCAGAACCCAAGCTCTGCAATAGAGCAGCGCGTTTCTCTGTTTACTGGTTCTGCTCACCAGTTCCTATGAGCTATCTTACACTGCCGCTGAGTAGACCATACTCTTGTTCCAGTCCCCCTGCTGAAGACCTGAGTTCCGATTCTGGCTCAGGCTTCCCCAGGTATTAGTTATGTGACCTCGAGTGAGATTCTAAACCTTTGTAAATCTGTTTGTCTGTTTCAGCTGTTCATTGCTTTGTAACACCCAACCCCAAACAGCGTCTTAAATGAGTAACACTAATTTATTTTTCTTCATCGGGAGTTAAGTGAGCTCGGCTAGGCGGTTCTCAGGACCTCTCGGGTGGTCGCAGTCAGACAGTGGTTGGGGCTGGGTTGGGGTCTCCTCAATATCTTCTTCACTCACATGGCTGGCTCTTGAGCTGGGGAGATTCACACAGCTGGGGCTGGAACACCTAGGGCTCCTCAGGCATCCCTCTGTTCACATGGTCTCTCTGCCTGGTGGCCTCCAGGCAGCTGACTCCTGATGTGGCCACCCACGGCTCCCAGAGCAACTGTCCCAACAGAGTCTGGCAGAAGCTCTGTGCCTTTTTCTATCCCACCTTGGAAATCACAGTGTGACTTCCACCTCATTTCATTCCTTGAGGCATCCACAGAGGCTCATCCAGACTCGAGGAGTGGGGACATGGACTCCGCCTCTTAATGGAGCGAGTGTCAAAGAATCTGTGCACTTTTTTTTTAACCTTTAGTTTTTGAGGGGACACAATAAGTGTGTATATTTGTGGGTTACATGAGATGTTCTGCTATCAGCATGCCATGTGTAAAAATCACACTACGGAGAGTGGGGTATCCATCCCCTCAAGCATTTATCCTTTGTGCTACAAACAATCCAGTTATGTCTTTTTAGTGATTTAAAAACATACACTTAAATTATTATGAACCATGGTCACTCCTGTTTTCTATCAAATAGTAGATGTTATTCATTCTTTTTATTTTGTGCACCAGTTCGCCATCCTCACCTCCCCCCGCCCCTTCACCACCCTTCTGTGTCTGGTAGCCATCCTTCTACTGTCTGTCTCCATGAGTTCCATTGTTTTGATTTTTAGCTCCTACAAGTAAGAGAGGACATGTGACGCTTGTCTTCCTGCGTCTGGCCTATTTCACTTGATCTAATGACCTGTACTTTCATCCATCGTGTTGCAAATGACAGGATCTCATCTTTTTGATGGCAGAATAGTACTCCATTGTGTATACCTACCACACGTTCTTTATCCATTCATCTGTTGATGGGTGCTTAGGTTGTTTCCAAGTGCACACCTTTTAAAACCACTACATTATCCAGTAAATGCGGTCAATAATACCACTTTCCGTAGAATAGAAGCACCACAGTTTCTTTTGCCTGATTTCTTCGTGACTCCAGTTTTTTGGCCATTATACATAATGGTGGAGGGAACATCTCTGTGCATAGCTTTTTCTTTTCTTTCTTCTGCTATTTGCTTGGGTCTGCCAAGAAAGGAGATTGCAGTATCAAAGGATAGGAACGTTTTTATCCACAGTTTTCAAGTATCTTTGAAGACGTGCTGAGAAGCCTCCCAGGCTGAATCACACTTTCCACACCTTGGCTGTGTGTGTCCACAGGCCGTGTGTGTATTTTGGGGTCTGGACCGAACGTCATTTTTGCTTGCTTACTTTTTCCCTTCACGATGCATAAGCAAAATGCTTTTGCTTGAACACAGGTTCACAGCCTAAAAACAGCTCCCACGTGCTGCAGGAGGAGGTTATCTTTTTGTGAAACTCTGATTTGTCCAGTGGGGGTGAGACAAAGCAGAGAGGACATGGAGGGACCCTGATCTGCAGCAGTTGCTGGAGTTACAGGCCCACACTCACTCTGAGTAACGTGTCTCAGCCTTTGAGAATTGTAAACCCATGTTTCCTCCAAAGCTTTCTCCTTTGATCTTCTGGATGAGCCCAGACGTCACATTATTTTGTGTCGTGTGTTCCCTGCAGGCATTTGAATACGATCTTCTCCAGTCACATCTTTTTCTTCCCTCCAGGGCTCCTCAGCTGCAGATTGGGCTGCGTTCTGCTCATAAGCCCTGTGTCTCCTTGACCAAGACTAAGAAGAGACCTGGAGCTATGCCTGTCATTTCAATGACTATTATTACGGCGAGCCTCCCTGGACCTAAATTATCTAGATAATTGCTTCTAGAATTGGCTTCTCTTTACTGCCTATGGCTTTGAAGTCATGTGACACGTGAACTTTGGAAGGGCTAGGTATTTTCTCTTTGAAGTTTTTGCTGGGTTTATGGGACAGAGTTGGATGATAGAACTTTTTTTGTTGTTGTTTTTAAGTAAATGTAGCCAGAGGCCTTAGAAGGGACTTTCCACCTGGTTAAATCCTTTTACAGTAACATGGCAGAGAGAGTCCAGCCCTGAACTTGAGAACCACAAGACTAGCGTCTTAGCTCCAGCTCTATCATTAACTTGGTGGGTGACTTTGGACAAATCACTTCCTTAATATCTTCAGATGCCCCACGTGAGAAGTATGGACTTGAACTTGGCCAACTCCTACAGACATCAGAAGTCTAAAGTTTGAAACTGGTGAAAGCCAGGCCTGAGTGTCTTTACTCCAGGAATCGCTTGCTTTAGAATTCCTTCCATCTTTCTCTGGCCAGCTCCAGGTAAACACAAGGGTTGGAGCCTGGAGGAGAAGCGAGTACTATATTCTTGGCAAAAGGGGTTGTCTTGTCCGTTATAACAAAATACTATAAACTGGGTGGTTTATAAACAGTAGAAGTTTATTTTTCAGAGTTTTGGAGGCTGGGAAGCCCAGGATCAAGATGTGAGCACCCTTGCTGCTGGTGAGAGCGCACTTCCTCATAGACAGTGCTTTCCAGCTGCATCTTCCCACGGTAGAAGGGACGAAATGGCTCTCTGGGACCTCTTTTACAAGGACAGGAATCCCAATCATGTGGGCTTTGCCGTCGCGACCTAATCGCCTCCTAACGGTCCCATCCATCTCCTAATACCATCATCTTGGGAGTTAGGATTTCTACATATGAGATGGAGGCAGGCAGAAGTGCAAACATTCAGACCATAGGAGGAGTTTAAAATGACAGAGAGATTGTCTTAAGCTGGGCTCTCCCAGAAGCAGATCCGTAGACAAGGACTTGAAGTGTTTTATTCAGGAGGTAGAGTGGGAACTGAGATAAGGCAGAGAAGGTGGCCAACACAGAGTGCTGGGGAGCAGGCCACCACTGTGGGCAGCTGGGCTGCAGTCCTGCTGGCGGCCTCTGGAAAAATACCTTGGAGTTGTCCACCTGAGGATGAGATAGCTGGGGTATCTATCCCACAACGGGTGCCAACCGCCCCCTGACACCCAGCAGAGCCAGCTCTCCCCCGCACAAGCCAAGGAGAGCTCTCTGAATGGGTGGAGCATTGCAGGTGTTTGCCCTGGGCATGCACAGGAATGTGCAGAGGATATGGGTGGGGCTTTGACAACGTCAGCTACTGCTAATGCCACGTGGAACGTTGTTCTGATTTTCCTGGTTGTTCGCTGTATTAAAGTGCATAAGAAATATGCCTTGTACGAGATTCTGTATGGGCCTAACAAGTTTAGGAATCTTTTGATGTGCCATTTTGCCAGGTAGACAGACACTGTATTGAATTAGAAGGAAATGCCTAGTTTGGCAAGAGGCTAGAGACATGGGAAGGATATATATGAAGGTCTATGTTGAAATCAGCACACTGAATAAACTTCCAGAGTTTGTGGTGACAACGGTGATGGAAACCCGATAGGGAAGGAGTTCAGGTGTGGAAATGAGGACATGCACAGGACTTAGATGCCAGGAGCACCGCGTAAACATTGGGTAAATGAGGACAGCCTGATGCTTTTCCTACTGACATGCTGCTAGCCAGAGTAAATTAGCCAAGGATCCATCAGTTCACCTTTTCTCCCCCATTATGCTTGCACCGTTGTGAGGAAGGAAATCTTAAAGGGTGGAAGGAAGAGGAGTCAACGCCACCCACTTTGATTAGTGTTCGTGAGCACCTACTATGGCAAACAGGACAATCAACATTCAGGGTGCTCTCAGTGGAACTCCAGTCCCAGCTACTCAGGAGGCCGAGGCGGGAGGATCATTTGAGCACAGGAGTTCAAGGCTGCAGTGAGCTATGAGCACATCACTGCACCCCAGCCTGGACAACACAGCAAGACCCTGTCTCTTAAAAAAAAAAGAGTGGGACAGCCCCTGTCCTTTAAGGGAAGACAGAGTGAAATATAACTACAGTGAAAGCAGGGGAATAAGGACCCGGAGAGAGACACGAATGCGCTGCTGGCAGAGCAAGAGCAGAGGCCTTCTTTCTGACTGCAAGGACCCAGGCAGGTGTCTTACGGACACGGCAATTGAGCAGTGCTTTGAATTTGAATGGAGCCGGCACCCTTAGGTGAATAGAACTGCAGTGGTCAAACGTAAGGAGCAGGAGAGTTGAGGGTGTGTTTGGATTTCATGGGCTGGTCTGATGTGGCTTCATGCAAGGATATCATGGACAAGGTATAAGAAAAGAGGGATGGCCCAGGCCATATAGAGCCCTGGGAGTGAAAGAGGATGTGGGTGGGCTGTGGGAGCCACTGAGACGTCCAGGGCAAGGCATGGGGGCATGAGCCTTTAAAGAGCCAGACCATGAGAGTTACCCCTGACTCCAAAGTGTCCGGTGTAGACGCAGAGTGTCTGGTTTGGTAGAAGTGAGGTGCGCTTTCTTGCGCATGGAGGTTTCTGAAAAGAAATCTCTGCCTTTGGTTTTCTTTCTTCCTTCTGGAGAACAAGGCACAGATCTGGGACTTGAACATTGGTCTTCTAACCCCCCAGTAACCACCTCCCTCCATCCTCTGGGGCTGTTTTCCTGGTGGGGGAGGCTACCTTTCTGGATTGCTTCTGTCTAGTTTCCACACCCACTTCCATCTCACAAGCCGGTCCGCTCCAGGTTTGCAGGGTGGGCTGGCTCAGGGTTAACCCGAGAACTGAAATCCCAGGGATTGCGGGCTGTCTGAGACGGCAGAATCGGGTTTCTCCAGGATGACTGGCTCATGTGGGGAGATCTACTTGCCGGTACGCATTGGGAGAAAAGGATATAAACTGGATTTTGAGTTGTTTTTTTCTTTAATTTAAATGTGTTTATTGGCACCAGGGCCAGCATTAACGAAAACTTAAATTCCTAAGCAGCCTCCTTCACTCCTTGGCTCGGCAAGGAAATAATTTCCCTGTTCACTGACTCACTCACCAAATATTTATTGAGCATCTCCTATCTGCAGCCCTTGCCTTAGGCACTTTAAGGGCAGGAATGAACAAGCAGGCAAATTTCCTGCCCTCCCAGAGTTTGTGTTCTAGAGGAAGACACAGAGCGTAAACAAAGGACAAAGAGGAGCAGGAGAGGCCATCTCACATCCTTCATCCTTCCCGGCTCCTGGCTTCCAGGAGAGGAAACCCTCTCCTTTGCTGGGCCTTCGAGACCCTTCCAAATTGGTGCCCATCCACGTCGCCAGCCACTGCTGCCCAGCCTCCAGTTCAAATGTGAGTATAAAGTAGAACAAGAGATCAGAGCCAGGGATGATAACCAGGTCCGCAAGGGGTACAGTTATCGTCCCCAGCTCTGATCCCTTCTTCCACTTTATGTTTTACCACCCAGATTTCCTGGAACCATCCCAATAGACATTTCTTCTTCTTCTTCTCTTATATATTTAAGCCTTGAGTTAGGCAAAAATCATAACCAGATCCCGAGTTTGTCTTAGAAATTACGTTCACATTTCCACGCCCCTACATTTCCCTTGTCACCTTTAGTGGGGACTGTCTAGTGCATGTGGCCACCTCCCCTGAGCTCCAGAGCTCTGGTCCATCTCTGTGTCTGCAGGGGCCCAGCTCCGAGCTCAGCACACGCTGCTGCTCAGAATGTGCTTTCTAGACAAGTGATCGGACACGCGTGGGGGCTTAAGAGGGAGGCAGACCGGCCCACGACCCGTGGAACCAAGCGGTATCCAGGGAAGGGTGCCTCAGCTCTGCGGTGAAGACGGCAGGGAAGGCTGAGAGCTGAGCTGGAACCCACTTCAAAGGAATGTGCCTTCCCTGGCTTCCACTGAGGCTCTGCGGCATTTCTGCAGGCCAGGCCTGGTAGATGTTTATTATACTTAAGAATATATTAAATGCAGGCTCTGGGCCCCGTTCCGGGCATAACTCGCCTCTTGCCACTGGCTCTCTGATGACTGAACTGTGCAATCCTGCAGGTTGATGAGCAGAGCCTGGGGCACGTTTCAGCTCAAAAGGCCAAGTCAAACACTGGGTGTCTCAACTGAGCACATTCCTGAGCTCATTAAACTGGGTGAAGTGAGCCCAGCCGGATGGAGACCAGGGAGGAGACAGACGGTCATAGCCCCTGAACACAGCTGGGGCCAGGCAGCGGCGTCTGCTTTGCGAAGGGGCTAAGCACTGAGTCCCCTTCCCTCCCTCTCCCTGTACTGAGTCCATCCCTTCCAGAGCCATTACATCCCCCAACCATGGGGCAAGTAGGACTGCGCCAGCTTCAGGGACGGGGATTTGGAGGGTGGAGGTCACCCTCAGCGCTGCCCAGAAGGAACTTACCAGCGGGCAGGCAGACAGGCTGTGGTGGAATCAGTCAGTCGGCAGGAAAGGATTATGTGAGATGCAAAGCTAATGTGACAGATTACCCAGCCGGAGAACCAGAAGGGTGGGATTTCATGACCCACGCAGAGTCAATCAAGGCCAAAGGAGTTAGAGAAGGCCCAGGGATGGTCCTCATGGTAACGTTTTGGACGAGGTGCCCATGAAACACAGGCAGGGTGTGGCTTAGCAATTATTCCGCTTCACCTTCCCCTGTCTCCTTGACCACGACTGTCCTTTGGCTTTGGAGCTAATGAATAGTAAATTATTTTAAAAGGTAAGCGCGACTTGGAATCTTAGTGAGAGATGTTGAATGTCATGCGCATTCATTTGCTTGTGCATTTAGAGAGAGAGAAATCGGACGGGTTCTAATTCTGATGAGCTCTAAAGCTTTGGACAAAGTTGTTCAACGTCTCTGAATCTGTTTTCTATTCTGTAAAACGAGGAGGGTGGTGACATGCTGAGTAGAACGGGTCCCTAAAAAAGTTATTGTGCTAGAAGTGAGAAAATTCAGGTCAAATAATATAATACATAAAGATTTATCTTAGAGGATTTTTAAGCTTCAATGGTACACACGTGAGTGGTTTTAGGACCATTGAAGGCATGGTTCTAAAATCCATGGTTTTAAAATCCATGAAGGCATACCAAAAGGAGGAGAGGGACGCTGGAGGGTGCCACAGCTCTGGGACCACAGAGTGACTGAGCCAGGGGAAAGCTGGTGCTTTACCAAGTGGGGCAGAGGGTCCCGCTCTTATGAAACTGTGTGGGCAGCCCCTCCAGACTGCCCTGGCCGGGGGGCCCCCCCTTGCGTTGATGGCATTTTAGAAACAAAAGCCACATGCCCATCAATAGCCTGAATTACGGTGGAGCAGTGCATTGTCTTAGGACCCAGCCATGAAAGGCGGGTTGGAGTGAGTTTTGGAGGGAATGTTGAGGACCAGGTAAGTGGGGTGAAGGCTTAGGTGGTCAGTCAAAGGGCTGGACTGAGCCTGCAGCTCCTGGGTGTCCTGGGTGTGGCAATGCAGTGTCAGTGCCCCAAAAGTCGCCGTGTGATTGACTTCCCTTATCCACACGGTGGCCTTGCTCTCCGGATGAGATGCTGGAATGGGGAATGATGGAGCTCATTTTCTTGGAGGAGCGTTGTGAGTTGAAATCCTTTTGCTTTGATTGTTTTCATGACACTTGCTGCCCCTAAGAAGGGTCAAGGCCACCCCAAATACACACTGCCCAGGGTTACTGAGAGCATTAAATAAAATACCATAGAGAGACGAGCTGAGCTCAGATGCAGCATGAAATTGCTACTCAGATAGAAGTAACATTACTTGCACTCTTCCATTATTTCCAGAATATATTGAATTTAAAATTAAATTAAGAATCACTGTCCCCATTGCCACAGCACTGATTCCAACGCTCACCAGCTCCCACCTGCCTTGAGCAGCGGTTCCTCCACTGCCCATCTTCTGCCAAAGCTTCCCCCATCTTAGCAGCTCAAAGCAGACGTGACTTTCCTCAGAACCCCAGAGCTTCCTGATGCCTGCCAGGTAAGACCCAAATTAACCTGGTGTCCGTGGTGTGGGGCTTGGCCCTGACCTTATGCCTCCGGCCTCTTTCACGGCGTCACCCCACCCTGGGCTGTTTGCTGCTCCCTGTCAAGCCTCTCTCCCAGCTCACGCCTTTGCACAAGCTGCCGCCCCTGCCTTCGGGTTCCTTCCCTCCCCTCCACTCAGAGGCGTGTGTCAGTATCAGCAAGGAGCTGCTCACTTCCCTGAGTGGAGACTGAATTCAGCCCTCTGCCCTCAACCTCTACAGCAGTCCTTGGCAATAAATGGTGTCTTCAATGCCTGTTGACTGAATCGAAATGAGTTTCTAAAAGCCCCATGCAAATGAATTCAATGGAATGGTTATAAGAAATGTACATATTAAGCAATTCACCATATTTAAAAACCTAAATATGAACATCATTTGGGCTAGGGAGCCGAGATGGCAGGAAAGCAGGCTTTGAAATGGAGCTCCTTCTACCCGCCAAAGCATTCGCTTTTAGGCTGGATGTGGAGGAGAGACACTGCAGGTCTGGACATCGCAGAGTACCTTTCCCACTTCCAAGCTCCTGGGAGTATTTACGCAGAGCGAGGCCCATGCTGCGAGGATGAGGACTCTAGGAGCCCTGGGACAGAGAGTACAATTGCTTCCTTGGAGAAGGACACGAACTACGCCTTCTCCCTCTGGCACAACTTGGCCCTTGGGAGTCCGGCAGTTAATCAGGCACCATCTCCCCTTGTACGGCTGTTCAGAGGCCTCCCATGTCCTCCTGGAAACACCTAACTTTTCGATGAGCATTGTAAACCCGCTGTGGTCTAAGGTCAGAGACAGCTGCTGCCTTGGTACCTTGGCTGAGTTTCTACCAGCCCTCAGGGTTCCCATCAGTAAAACAAGGGGACTGGGCTCAGGCTACCGTCGCTGTGCAGCTCAGCTTTCCCAAGAGGCCAGCCTTAGGCCCCCGAGGGAGCTCAGACCGCGAACTACAGACCAGGCTCTCCCTCCTCCCACATCAAAGCACCCACTTCCTCATGATCTGGGCTTAGGGTGACTGCTCCCCGGGCCAGAGTTTCTGATGCCATTTGGCCCCCTGGGCCCTGGATACTCAGTCCCTTGACACTCCACTTTCAAGAAACAGAGGGCGGGAGCTGTGTAAGCTCTTGGTCCTGACTGAGGAGCTGATTCCCAAAGTAACTGGTGCGTGCCCTGTGAGTGTCAGTGCCTTCTGTGCAGGATACAGATGGCGCTGGAGTTCACTCCTAAGACGTGACTGGGCCCACCCTCGGGAATCCCTCCACGTGGCCCGCCCAACTCATGTACCTTCTGGAATATGTGCTGAAATAACTGCCACCCGGTGGCATCTTCTGGGTCAAGGTCACTGTCCAGGGTGGCATTTTCTTGTTAATGTTTTCAGCTACACATCTGTTAAACTCTCCGTGCTAAGGGCTTTTTATAGCTCATCTAACTGAACCTTTACCACAACCCTGTGAGGTTGAGTGGTCACAGCCATTTTGCCGATGTGGAAAGTGATCTGAGAGGCTGAATGATTCTCTGTCAATGAACCAGCGAACGACAAAATCCGGATTTAAATCCAGAGGAATTTTACTATAAAGTCCAAGCTCTTAACCTTCTACTGTATATTTGAATCCTCAAAACAACCCTTTGAGGTAGCGTTTATAACCCACATTTTGCAGAATGAGTCACTGAGATTTGGAGAGTTTAAAAAACCTGCTGAAGCTATGTAATCAGGAGGTGGCTGACCTGGGATTTGAACCTTGGGCTGAGCATAGGCTCCTTCCATCCATTGTCTCACTTAATTCCCACAGCAATCCTGGGAGTTAAGGAGGCACTATCTCTGTGTAACATATCAGGAAGTCGAGACTTAGAGAGATTCAGTAAGTCTCAGGGTTACACAACCAGGGAGTGTCAAGCAGATGGGACCCAAAGTTGGTGGTCTTCCCACAGTGTAAGACTCGACAGAAATCCATTTCTGAAACCTGGACGGGTTTTCTTTGGTTTCATCCTGATACACAGAATCATGTGAAGACCTCCACCCTTGAAGCCATGTCAATAGATTTTGATTTTCAAAGACTCTGTGTGTGAATCAGTGTGGAAGGTCAAAGAGTCAAGACAGAAGAATCTGACATGATGGGGCGGTGAGCTCGGATACACGAGAAAGCGCTTACCATTGGAACCAAACTCCACCCTGGCCTAATCCCATCAAGGCCACGCAGCACAGTGGACACATCGAGCTCGCAGATTTGTGGCCGATGGGTCCTGGCCTGGGGCCAGCCCATCTGGAGGACCAATCCTGGTAGGAGGAGGAGACTGGCTGGAAGGACTTTATGAATGGCATGTGGGTGTGGGCTTAGCACAGAGCCCCGGGGAGGAGCAGGACCTGCTGGGGCCTCAGACCTGCAAGAGCCACTGGGTAAAGACTTCACTAACTTTGGCTTATTTATAATTTTAAAATTTAAATTAATGTCTACTGTTAATTGATTTTTTAAAAAATGCAAAGAAGCTACTGCTTTCTATAGCCGTCCCGAGCTGCATGTCTGAATTTCTGTGTGCAGAAGCAGAAGTGACTCTCCAGGTGTCAGAGGGAGACCGGGGCAAGAGGTCAGGGCACAGAGGGGCTCTGGGGCAGGGAGGAGCTGCAGAGAGGGGCCAGGCAGGGCTCGCCGGGAAACCCAACGTCTGCGTGCATCTTGTCCTGCAAAGCTGCATGGAAACTTCTTTGCCGGCCAGTCACGTCCCCTTATCACTTTTCCAGCCCAGCTTGGTGACTGTAAGTGTTGGACGGAGAACTGATAAGGGTAGGTGACTGACACTCACAGCCTCCGGAACCCCCACACTGCCTGCACCTGCGTGATGGGGAAAACCTGGCGCTCCCACTCTGGGTGCCCGAGGACAGCAGGGGACTCCAGAAGGAGGCCTTGGGCAGAGGGGGCCAGGTTTGCGCCTGGCCTGAGGGTGCTGGGGTAGCCTTTGTGTTTTGTGGCTCCCCTTTGCTGTGAGGGCTCCCCTTTGCTTATTCCAAACGTGCTCTCTGCAACTGGATTTAGGGTCTCCCCTTGAGAAAAGTGATTGGGTGGTGTTGGGGGGAGCTGAGGGAAGGGGACGTACTCCAGAGATTTCTTTACAAGGCGAATAAAGGGGCATAGGACTTTTTGGAATTTTAGGCACTCTTGCTTTAAAAAAAAGGGGGGAGAGCAGGAATTTCCATCTGATTTGAGTGAAAGTCCATTTCCAGACATTTTCTTCAGCTAATGACAGATACTCATGAAATGCTTTTGTCTTTTGCAGTTTATAAGAACCATGTGTTGAGGTGGAAGTTTTCATGACTCTAACTAAACTTATATTCTCTCTACTATATTAAAGATGGTTATTCATTACGCTGTTGATTCAGAATGATCCTTTATAACTCGTAATTACTTACACCAAATCAAACTCAATACATTTCTGAACGGGCCTGTTGCAATAACGAACTGCTACTTAAGGAAATCTGTACACTAGTGTGTAAAGATGTAAAACCACAGATAAAAATTCCTGCAACTACAAATTCTTCTATTCCCTGGAATGTGAACACAGATTAACACCCAATGGATGGCAACTCAACTGAACAGGTACTTTTTTCCTTTCTTTTCTACAATTAAGTATTATGATTTTACTTAAGAGTAAATCCAGTTTTAAAGTTAAATGGAGGTGGCACATTAACACAGTGGTTCTCAGCCCCAGCTGCTTGTCGGAGTCACCTGGGAGTTCTGAATGGTCCTGATGCGTGGCCAAGTACGTCAGAATCTTCGGGGTGTGGCTGGGCGAGAGTAGGTTTGAGAACGATGCAAAAAGAATGTGAATCAAGGCATTTAGTGTTCGCATGGGGGCCTTCTCACTTTAATGCAGGGATGTGAGATTCTGATTTGATCGCAGGGTATGGCCTGGGCACTGCAGCCATGCCCAGGTGATTCCGAGGTGCAGCTGAGGCTTTGAATGTCCTGCTCCCTGACAACTGCGGAGGCCCCAGCTCCTGGACTGTGACCCTGGCTGGGCTCTCAACTTCTGGTATAATCCTCGACAAGTGTTCACCCTTTACTGTGCCTCAGTGTCCTTTAAAGCAAACTGGAACCTGGGGATGATGGATGGACTGAATGTCACCTCAGAGCCCTTCCTGCCCTTCAGGGTGACTGAGGCCCAAGCGTGCCTTCATGAGATTGCAGTGACTGACGAGACTCAGCACCTGTGTGTCTTGGCTCTGGGTTCAAGAGTGTGGATGGCGACTTGGGTGGCCGTGGGCTGGATGGGCAGAGGCGACTGGGAGGAGCAGGGGGTCCCGGCCCAGAGACTCAGCCCCCTCCTTCAGACAGAAGAGGCCAGTTAGGGGCTGGCTGGACAGTGAAGGTTTGGCGAGAAGGGGCTGAGAGCTCCCCATGCTCTGGTGGCCATGTGATGTTGGATGTCACTGGTGGTCGCCTACTGAGACACTGTTGGGCTCAGAACGGTGACAGAAACAGAATACATGTCTTTGCAGTTGATTCCCAAAGCTTTTATTTTGTTTTCACAGTTCCTCATCACTGTGTCTTTATGCAGCATGAGTGTGTTTTCAATTCTTTCTTGGACTGGTCCAAAAACGTACATGTGGAAAGACAAAAAAAAAATCCTGCATCGTCCTTTGGATTATAAGAATATTAATAATAATCGGGGGGGCTGGGCCGCCCCTCCCATGATGTGACTGCTCTCCCCCCCTCCACGCGGGAGGGGGCGGGGTGGACGGTCCCCAGTGCGCCCTGGGCAGTTTCTCTTGGGCCACGCATGCCTCCCCTTTTTAAAAAAAATTAAAAAAAAAGGAATATTAATAATCAAAAAATACAGCTCTTATTTCTTTAGGGCTTATTAGGAGCATCTCTGTGCAAAGCACTTTCCTTTTTAATTTTAATTAGCTCAGTTAATCTTTACACCAATGGTGTGAGTAGGTGCTGATAGGATTACTGCTATTATCATCCTCAGTTAATACTTGAGAATACGGGGTTCCAAAGAGGTTAAGTGACGTGCACCAGGTTACACAGTGGACGGCAGAGTCCGGATTTGAATCCAGGACTGTCAGACCCAAAGGCAAAGTGCTAACCCCACGCTTCACTGCCCGGAGCACGCCTTGGGTGTGTGTTGGAGTGGAGCCTCACTTTATAAAGTGAGGGCCAGGCCCAGGGACTCGGTGGATCTTTTCACCTGCAAAACATCAGCTGATCTCCCACATGGTCCTGGGCGACGGGTCTCAGGGCCACACACATTTTGCAGATGAGGAAACGGCCATCCAGAAGGACGCATGTCTGCTAAGTGGAGGGCTTGGCCAAGCCACCTTTTTGGGTATAACACGTGCTCCTTCCACCACTCACAGACCGGGGTTGGCAGAACCTCACGGGCTTGGTCGACTCTCTTCATCTCTGGATCCCAAACCTCTGGCATAATGCCTGGCATGTGGCGGGCTTGCAATCAATTTTTGCTGAATAAGAATTCCAGGCCGGGCGCGGTGGCTCACACTTGCAATCCCAGCACTTGGGGAGGCCGAGGCAGGTGGATCGTGAGGTCAGGAGTTCGAGACCATCCTGGCCAACATGGTGAAACCCCGTCTCTACTAAAAATACAAAAATTAGCTGGGCATGGTGGCACGTGTCTGTAATCCCAGCTACTAGGGAGGCTGAGGCAGGAGAATCACTTGAACCCGGGAGGCGGAGGTTGCAGTGAGCCGAGATCGCACCACGGCACTCCAGCCTGGCGCCTGGCGACGGAGCAAGACTCTGTATCAAAAAATAAATAAATAAATAAAAAATCCAAAGACCAGATGTACACAGACACAGTGTCAATCCATAGAGCCCCACCCTCTACCAGATCAGCCTTCTAGAGAGTCCAGCTTGCGAATTACCTCCCCAGGAAGAGGAGCAATTGGCCTTTGATGCGAACGTCTGACACTTGGAGCTACTCCTCTGGATGTATTCACCTTCTTTACCCAGACTCTAAGTCAGTGATAACACACCATCTCATGGTAAGGGTCCTCAGACACTCACAGGCACCTCAGCCTTAAGCCAGTGAGCTCTGGGTGGGGATTCAGAGACCCAGTTCAAACCTCGGTTTTGACCTGAGCGATCTGGTGCTAGGCCCAGCCTCAGTTTCCCCACCTACATGGTAGAGATGTAGATGCCCTTTCTGTCACCATGCAGCTCCTCCCCTGGCCTGGGTGCCTCCTCCCAGGGCTCATCACACAGGGTCAGCGAGAGGGGAGGCCTCGCGTGATCCACTGTCTACAGAGACCCAGCCGGGCATGCAGGTGCCCCCCTTCCCCTCTGTGCTCCGGGCTGCTGCCTGATTGCCCATGAAAGGAAGGCTTACTTCTGGCTGGAAACCCCTGAGGCAGCGGATTTCGATATGAATAAGCAATTCCAGGGGCATTAAGGGGAAAGCAGGCTCGTCTGGAGAGCATAAAGCTGCACTGGGTTCCATTCCAAAGGAAGAGGAGCTTGGGCTTTCTCAGGGGCCAGGCACGCAGCCCCAATATTAAATCCCTGCGAAAGAATGTCTTCATCTTTATGGATGGAGGAAGAGTCAGATGCTTGCAAAAGGAACAAGGGACAGCAAAGCCAGGTCCAGGAAATCCCTTTCATCCTGCACAGGGATCCAAACAGCCCAGATCTGGGCCCTCCACCCCACGGCAACCTCTAGGTGAACTTGCCTGATTTGAATTTGGGTGCAGGATCCCGTTTCATTTCTGAAGTCATTGATATTCATGGCTAGGAGAGAACATGATAGAAAGCAACGTCTGTGACTTCCCATTCACAGACTGTTCGCACATATTTTGCTTTATTCAGTCTTTAACCACTTTACAGACAAGCAAACCAAGGCTCACAGAGGTATCTGTCCCCGGCTCAGACCACGCTGCTAGCAGGAGGTGCCCCCAGGCCTCTGGTCAAATAACGCCCGTGCTAGGAAGCCCTCCTCGCCCTCTCGGCCACGGCCACCTCCGCACTGCTCACTACATCTGCTGACACACTTACCACCCTGCAGCATAATTCATGTTTGTTCGTCTGCCACGAGCAGGAGGATGTGAGCTTCTGGAGCGCAGGGGCTCCACTCACCTCCACAGACTTAGCTCTCAGCATGATGTAGGGTCCAGAGCAGGTTAACAGTAAACATCACAGAAAACAATGAATGCATCCTGTGCTGCTTCCATGGCCCCACAAGACCAGGATTCTGATGACCAGCCAGATAATCACGGTGACAATCACAACTGCTGCCAACATTTGCATCTTGCTTATCAGCACTTTGGCACGGGGACATATTTTGCAACAACCAAAGGCACCAACTTTTATTTCCACTAAGTGGACCAGAAGGCTGAAGCTCACACAAGCTACAGAGCTTGCTCAAGCCTCTTTTTCAAGGTCCACAGGGTGGAGAAAAACCTGAAACGCAACTCTTCAAATTCCAAATCCCGAATGCTCATGTAACATTCGTAAAGAATTCCTAATCAATAGAACAAACACTCATCTAGCTTTGTTATGTGCCAGGCAGTGTTCTAAACCGAGTCACAGCATGAACTAGTCTAACCTTTAAAATGACACAAGGAAAAACGTGCAACTAGCACCATCCTCATGTCACTTCCTTGGAAACTGAGGCAGATGTTCAGGAATATGACTTAGGCTGGATACTGCTAAATGGCAGAGCTGGGGTTTTTCAGGAATTGAATGCTCTTACCACTTGGGTACACTGCTCTCCTTAAAAGTGACTGTTCTGTGCCAGGCAGTGGGCCTCACTTCACGTAATGCTTGTGGCTGCCCCTGAAGCTCACGCTGACATCTCTAAGAGACAGCCACGTACGTGGTAAGTAGCAGAGTGGAATTTGAACCCAGGTCTGTCTGATTCCGGGGTACGGAATCTTTCCTTCCCATGTCCCTGAGCATACATCTTGCCTGTTGTGCAGCGGCCCAAAGCTGTGTCCACCACTCCAGATGACACCCCTCGGCTGGGGCTCAGAGGTGCCAGGGTGAAGATCGAGTTGGGGCCTGAGGTCTTCGTGGAGCCGAAGTTTCTGAATTAGGAGAGTTAAAGCAGAGCCCTAATTTAGGGGCACAGTGGGAGTGGTGGAAGCCTGGGTCATTATGAACCCGGCAGTCCGGGCTCTGAGGCTCTTTTGCCAGGAGGATGAAGATGCCGCGATTTGAATACCGAAGGAGCTTGGGCGGGGTCCCAATTCCCTGGGTCTGGTACCTCCAGGAGCAGGGCTGGCTTCATGGTCTCTTATATAGGAAGGCCTGGGCTTGGCTAAACTCTCTGCTATTACCATCTTGAAACTCACAATAATTTTTAACAAGGGGACCTGCATTTTCATTTTGCACCAATTATGGAGTCAATCCTCCCTCTCAGGGAGGCCTCTTCACTGTATCTTTCATCTGAATCAGCTCCGTGGTTTCCTTGTGTAACCACGTGTTTGTTTTGTATCCAGGCTGGCTGTATTTGCAGAAGCTGAGCGCAGAGGATGGCCATGGAGGATGCCTGGGCACCGGCCAGGGAGGAGGCTTCGCAGCCTGTGAGAAGGGATGCTGGCGAGGGGACTGGGGCTTCCAGTCTAAGACCAAACCATCTCTGCGCTTCTGTAGCTGATCCAGGTACTGAGTCAGGTGCAAGAGCTACACAGCAGATGTACAGGGAATGGATACAGTGCCGTGGATACTGGAGATCCTCCGGCCTGAGGTTGGCTGCCCTCAAAATGCATCTTATTATCATAGTCTTGTCCCTTTGTTCTTCAGTCTTACCATTCCCAGGACTCAGTTTCCCCATCTTTTATGTTCATTTGTTTTAGAGACGAGATCTTGCTCTGTTACCCAGGCCGATCTTCAACTTCTGGCTTCAGCCTCCCCATCTTTAATTTTGGAAGGAATGTTGGCACTAAATACCCAGGTGAAAATGCAATTGAATGCCCACCTGACCAACAGTGGGGGCAGAGCTGTCTAAGCATAAGAGCAAAGCACAATTCATTTAAAAAAGACAGTTTGATTACACAGACATTGCCCATCTAACGTTAAATACAAACTACATGACCAAGAGCATGAGTTACTTAACAAACACACATGCTATACTTCTGAAAGGAAATAAAGCTAGATTTACAGCTTTACCATATGCAAATATTAATTCCTTCTGGATTAAAGATATAAATGAAAAAAAGTAATGTAAAAATATTAGGAGTAAAAACTTAGAAGCCTTGAGAAATAAAAATAATCTTAGTATAGGTTGGCTTTTTTTTTTTTTTTAAAGAAAAGTGTCTCACTCTGTTGTCCAGGCTGGAGTTCAGTGGTGCGATTTAGCTCATTACAGCCGCAAATTCCTGGGCTCGCCTGATTTTTCTGCCTCAGGCTTCAGAGTAGCTGGGACTACAGGTGTGTGCCACTATACTCCGCTAGCTGAGATAGGGATCTCTCTGTGCTGCCCAGGCTGATCTCAAAGTCCTGGACTCAAGCAATGCTCCTGCCTCTTCTTCCCAAAATGTGATTACAGGTGTGAGTCTCTGCACCCAGCCAGGGTTGGCTTTCTTCATACCTAGAAGCCATACAGAAAGGATTGTCAGACTTCATTATATAAAAATTTCAAATTAGGTATGGCCAAAGACAGCATAAACATAGAAGAAAGAGGAACGGTAGTTGGAGTAAAACTTTGGGTGTTAAGGGAAATGTTCTATTCTGTACTGTCCAATTCAGCAGCCATCACCATATGTAGCTACTGGATACTTGCAGTAAAGCTCGTGTGACTAAGAAAAGAACTTTAGATTTTATTTAATTTGGTTTACATGTGTATAGTCACAGGTGGTTGGTGGCTGCCATACTGGCCAGCACATGCCTGAGAGAAAACACCTAAAACCCATATGACTGACAAACGGCAATATCCTTAATGATCAAATTCCTCCAAATTGATAAGAAAAAGACAACCCAGAAGGAAAAAAAATGGATAAATGACATAAAGAGGCAATTCCTAGAAGAGGAAATGTAAGTGAAAAATAAACATCTGCTCAACTCTAGCAGTAATCAGGGAAGTTCAGATTAAGGCAAAGCCAATGTTTGTACATCTTACTGATAAAATCTAAGAAGTCGGTCATACCCAGGGCTGGTGAGGGTGTGGAGAAACGGAAGTCATTTGAATTGAATATAAGTTGCTATAGATTTAGTGAGAAATGGTTGCAGTGGAAGTTTTGCCTGCCTTTGATGCAGCTAGCCCGCTTCTAGGAAGAGGAAGGATACCTAAGGACAGAAGTATAATACATTGCAAGACCGTAATAGCCCCAAGCTGGAAACAGCCTTAATACTTATCAATAAGCTAACTCAAGGAAGGGCTATTCATTTTTCTTTTCTTTAGAAGGATCCCCAAATGATTCTGGTGGTCAGGTTTTAGAATAACAGAATTTTGTGTGCAATAATTGGATTACTCACGTCTCTGTTGAACATTTAGATTGTTTTCAGCTTTTAGCTGTTTTGAAGAATAGTTCTGTAGTGAAATCTTGGGCACACATCTTTAATTAGGATTAAATTCCAAAAAGTGGAAGAGTTGAGTATAAGGGTATGTATATTTTTGAGAGCTTTTCATAAGTATTGCTAATTTATCCTCCTGTGACCTAGTTTAGCTGAGTTTTGTTTCTTCATTGTTCTCGCTATCTATTTCTGTGTAACTAACCATTGTAAAGTGTAGTGGCTTAGATGCCAATACTCATTTATTTTGTTCACAAAGCTGAACTTTCAGCAGGGCTTGGGAATAGCTTGTCTCTACGCTGTGCAGTGTCGGCAGGAGTGGCTCAACCTGGGATTAAAGGATGGATTTTCAAGATGTCTCATTCACATGACTGACAAGTTGGCACTGGCCATCAGCTGGGAATTCAGCTGGGATTGTCGGCTGCAACACTCACACGTGACTTCCTCAGGGGGCTGCTTGGGCTTCCTCACAGCATGGTGGCTGAGTTCCAAGAAACCAGCGTGCCAGGAGTACCAGCAAGAATATGTATTACTTTCTATAACCTAGCTTTGGAAGTCAAACAGTACGTCTTCCATTTTTGTCACAAATCCAGATTTAAGAGGAAGAAAACACCCACCCCATTTTATTACGGGGGGATGCCAAAATCACAAAGTAAGAAGATCATTTGGGAGGGAAGACGTTGTTGCAGTCGTCCTTGGAAAACAGTCTGCCATACCTTAATTGTAGCAGCCGAGTTTTGTAGCTTCTTGGAGGCTGACCTCTTGTATTTTTTCAGTTAAATGAGCTTTGCGTTATTAAAATCTAAGCGTATGCTAGAATTGTATACTTTTAACGAGAATGTTAAAGAATTTTAGCAGTTCTGAGTTAAAATAGGCAACCTCTATCCAAGTGCTTTCCAACATTCTTTCCTATCATCGCACGCACAGAAAACATTTGCCTTGCACATAAGGGTAAACTGGAAGGAATTTTGGAACATTTAAGCAGCTAGGTAAATAAATTCATTATATTTTCTCTATAATATATAATTAGGATGGATGAAATAATAGATGTCAGGAAAATACAAAATACTAAATATTAAATTTATATGAAACCTATAAATAAAATTATCAAATTTCTCAATGAGAAACTTGAGTTTGCATCTACCTTTAAATGAAAAATCAGATTTTGTACCTGAAATGGCTAGATGCAGGTCCTGATTATGATTTTTAAATTCAATGCACGCTGACTAGAAATTTTCTTACCCAAATACACGATAAAAAGTGAAGAACAATGTTCATCATTTGAAATTATGCTTATAGGATCACACAGTACCTCCGTTTCTTTCTTTGTCACTTGTAATGTTGATATTTCTTTGGATAATGAGAATGAATTTGGAATCCCGCCAACTTTTCTCTGTCAAGTTTTAGAAAATAATCATAAGGCTGTACTGTGCAAATGTGTGTGCTGTGCTAGAACGGTCACCCTGAAGATAGCTGGGATGCTGCATAAGCTCCTTGCTGGGGACATAGGATGTGCAAAGCAATGCCTTCCCCTCCAGGGACAGAGAAGTGGAATGACTCCAAGTCAAATCCCTCGTGTCCCTGATTCAGAAAGCCCCGCGTCATCTTTCTGGAAAACAGCTGTGCTTATAAAGTGAAAAAGCAGTGGTGCAGTCTAGCAATTGGACACTAGAGGGTGGACACTGGAAGCTTTGATTTTGTGATACTCTGGAGGGCACCGTTTACATTAGTCAGGCCCGTCGTGAGCTCAGTCGTATACAGAAGATCAATTGTTAATTATTTTGGATAAGGTATAGTTCCTCTCTCAGTTGCTACTTTCCCTTAGCTCGACTCCCCCAACCAGGGATCTGTGTCTGGGCTCAAGCTCACCGTATGGTGAGGCCCATTTCCCAAGGGCTTCACACGGGAGTGATCCCCACAGATTCCCTCAACAGATATTCCATACAGAAATGTCTCCTGTTTTCTGAGGCCTCAGTTGAGAGCCTGGACGCATTTGTATGGTAGAGAAAATAATGCTTATATTCTAAAGGGTTAATTCAGCATCCACTCATCCATCCATTCATCGATTTCTTCGGTCATTCTATTACCTATCCAGCCCTTCATTCAGGAAACGTTTATTCAACAGCGACTGTGATCGGGGTCCTTGCTGGTGTTGGGAGAGTGAAATGATAAGAACCCTGCCTGCCACTGAGACTTTCACAGTTTGGGATGAGAGGTGTCTCCTAAGTATAGCAGCAAGCAACCATGCAGTGTGATAGCAGAGAAACTCTGGAACTGTGTGAACTCAGAGGAGGGCGCTGGCCACAGGCTGGTGGCTGCACCGAAGGCGCTGTGATGTGTGGATGGGCCACTGCCTGCAGATCTCTCCGCCTGGATCCTACACAGCAGGGCCCAATCTCTGGGTCACATGCAGGTGGCCACTCTGTCAGCGCCCAGTTCTTCTCCCTCTCTCTCTGTGGCCTGGACTCAAAGCCAGACCCCACGGCTGGCATTCCTGCCCATCCCCATGTGACCCCAGCTGGCCTGAGCAGCAGGACCTCTCCCTGCTCTGCTACGCAGCCTCACCTCTGCTCACGTCGGGGGTCCCTGAGCGTGAGCCTCACCTTCCTGTCTCCAGGTTTTAGAAAACGTCTGAGCCAACAAGTTGCTGTTAGCATACGTGGTTTATTAAGCAGCTGCAGCTTATTAGGAAATGGAAGTGAAATGAGCTGTTCTGTCCCCTCTGCCATGTCCCATGCCTGCCCTGACTGTGGCTACGTGGTTTATTAAGCAGCTGCACTAATGTTGGCACAGCTGACCTCCAGAAAGTCCAGTCACTTGCAATTCTGAAGAACTCAACCCTGACCACTTTTAAATGTTGATCTCACATCTATTTAAAGCTTTTCTTCTCTTCTTTCTCCCCAGAGCAGGCAAGGGTGGGTGCACTGACGGTTTGGGATGGAGTCTGGCAGCTGCACTGCAGTGAGGGCAGGGGTAGGGTTTGCTCTCACTGCCTGCTCCCCTCCCCATCCTGGCACTCTTTCTCTGCAGTAGGTGCAGGAGGAGAAAGAGCCTCACACCCTGACTGCAGTGGATTCTTGCCTGGCCAGCACTGTCAAGCCACCAGCTGCAGCCGGGCGGGGTCTATTTTCTACCCTCTTAGAGACCGGTGGTTAGAGGTGGCGACCTTGACCTTCTGTCTTCCTGGCTGTGGTCCCCGTAACGCCTGTTCCTCCAGAGAGTCCCTCCCAGCTCCGGACACACCGGGGTAGATGAAAGTCTGGAGACCAAGCAGATGCCTAACCAGGAAACCAAATTTAATCTTTTCCCCAGATTTAAATGTTTTCTTGGGAAAAACACCCTGTTTCCCATCGCCACGGGGAAGAGGAGGATGACAGTCTCTGTCCTCACAAATACAGCGCTTCCTGAGCAGCGCCTGTCCCCACGTCCTGTGCTCCTCTCTGCCCACGGGGTGGGGTGTGGGGAATTACAGGGCTGAGTCTTCAAAATGGCATCTCTAAATTGACCCTCTTACCCAGTGGCTGACCCCAATGCTGCTGCTGCTCTGGACTTCCAAATGTGGCGTAAGTGCCACTGTTTCTTCTCACATGTCTCTTCTAGTGGATATTTCATAGCAACCAGAAAACTCCCACCAGGCACCCTCTTAGGCTGGAACACCCCTTCGTGAAGGAGTCCTCGGGGGCCATTTGTAAAAGCAAGGACACCATCCCAGGCCTCCTGAGTCCAGCACGGTGCTCCTGCTCCACGCCACCCATCTGTCTGGGCTGTTTGCAACTCAACCACCGCGGGGCTGCAGGAACAAGATATATGAGCAGGGCTGGACTGGGCGTGTGGGTGTTACCTTTATGCCAAGAATTTGGGCCCCTTTAAAACACTAGCCTTGAGCTATTTTCCCAAAGATACGTAGAGGAGAGGCTGTGTCTGATAAGGAAGGGCAGAGTAGGAGGACGGTCGGAGGCACAGCGTCGTCTCTCTTGTGTTCCATGCTTTACGTATGCGTAAACCCCACTAGCAAAATGCACCGTGTCCTTGGAGGGCAGTCTCCCGCTGAGGGCGCAGACACAGGGGACACAAGGCTGCAGGCACACTCAATGCAGCTGGTTCCAGAGGTAAACGGCGGCCGAAGCAGCCCCAGGGACCCGCCCAGGGTTCTGAGGGGCTGGGGTGAAAGCGGCGTATGCTTGAGTTCTGCTGTTTGTTACAAGATGGCAAGGCATCCCAGGCCCCACTTCGCAGCGGCCTCATGGACATTCTGAAGGCTCCTGTCCATTGGAACCTTGGGGGTTGGGCCTGATCTGGGGCTGGAAGGGGCTCCTTGTGTGATCTCGGGGTTTCTGCTTCCCCATCTAAAGAACAGGCTGTGGCTGGGCGTGGTGGCTCACACCTGCAATCCCAGCCCTCTGGGAGGCTGAGGCAGGCAGATCACGAGGCCAGGAGTTCCAGACCAGCCTGGCCAATACGATGAAATCTTATCTCTACTAAAAACACAAAAAATACAAAAAATTAGCTGGGTGTAGCGGTGCGCGTGTGTGGTCCCAGCTACTCAGGAGGCTGAGGCAGGAGAATCGCTTGAACTCGGGAGGCAGAGGTTGCAGAGAGCTTGCACCACGGCACTCCAGCCTCAGTGGCAGAGTGAGACTCAAAAAAACAAAAAACAAAAGATTGTTGAGCTGGGTGATTCTGGAAAACCTACAGCCAAAGCCCTGAGGCCCCAAACTCTGAGCTTCTCCTTGGTTTCGCTGCCCTCAACTACAGCCTCCATGTCTGGGCCCTGGACCCTGCCCAGGCCTCAGTCCTCTCTCTCCTGGGGGCTGCTTCGGCCCCCATTTACCTCCAGAACCAGCTGCATTGAGTGTGCCTGCGGCCTGGCGTCCCCCGTGGGTGCACCCTCACCCCCAAGACATTCCGCCTAGAGCTGCTTAGATGCCCTCTGTGACCAGGCTTAGCAGATCAGCCCCTTCCTGCTCTTTGTGTGCTCCTTGTCCAGGCCTGGCTCCGAGACACCTTTAGCTGGTGAGCTCTGGGGTTTGTGGCCGTCCGACCTCCAGGCCACTATCCGTGGTCCTGACCTCTGGCCCTGAAGCAGGTCTGTTTTGCTGCAGAAGCGCGTGACGGGCTGGGCCACTCACAGCACCGCAGGGAGCTGTACTGGGTGCTCAGCTTGAGGCTGCTACATGCAGCGGCTCTTTCAAACCTGTCCAGCAGCAGGGCCTGCATTCCTCTGCCCTTCCGTGGCATGGACTCGTACACTTCCCCTTCCGTGAGAGCTCACATTCTTGATGACATCTGTAGCACCTCTCATCACAGAATATCCTGTAGTTCCTTTTTGTGATTAAATGCAGTTAGAGCTGAAATTCTTCAGCCTCCCCATTTGTGTTATTAGGGGCTACAGCCCATTGGAGTTCACATTGTCTATTGATGTCTGTGCTCACTGGGCTTCTGCCATCTAGCAGAGTTCCTTGTACCAAGTTCAGGAGCCTTTGGTTCTGATTGCCCAGGGTGGGTTCTCTCAGCAGCTTTCCTGATTGTCTAGAAGAATGCAGACGACAAATCCTCCTGAACCGGGGGTAAATTCCCTTTGCAGGCTGACTTTGTTCATCCCTTCTGATGAAGAGAGTGCCGCTGATTATTATGAGATGTACGTTGTTATGGTGACGGGTCCGGGATGGTGACTGATGCTGAAATGTCTTGGGAAAGCTTTTGCCTCTGAGCTGGGCTCAAAATTCCTCTCTGACTCTGCTCATGATGCTGTTGACTGTCTTCAGATCAACAAAATCTTAAGGCTTTAGGAGCCAGACTGGCCTCTGATTCCCCCGCACTTACCTTGGGGCTCCAGGCAGAGAGGGCTGTGTTCATTGTCTTAAGACCTCCCGTCATCTTTTCCTCTCTCTATCCCCTTTTTTCTCCCTCTTCCCTCAGCCCCCTCTGGGATGGGGTACCTGCCCAGGAGAGTGCATATTTCAGCTTCCCATTCCCTGCTTTTTGGTTACAGTTGCAGATATCCTGCAGTGTCCAGATGTGGGGGTCTGCTAAGGGAGCCTCCTGAGTCGGCCCTGAGTAGGGAGTGTTTTTCTCAACCCCTCTTCAAACATCACCCGTCCTGAGAGGTGGATCATTCCATGCGAGGGTGCCACGTGTATTCAGTCCTTTTCATTCTGCACCCTAGAGGAGGATGGGGCACTTTGGCAGCCTCTGCCTCCCTGACTAGTCTTCTCTCTGGCCCCCCATCCCCTTGCCTCATGGACTGTGATTCCTACCAGCCCCAGGACCTACAGGACCTAGCCAGCCCTAAGTGCCTTCTCTTTAATGACCTGCACTGTTGCCATGGCAAAGAGAGATTGTTTTAACCCTAAAGCCTCTTCATTAAGCTCCTTTTGGAACCTGCTTGAGCTGGAGTCTGCAAGCTGCATCTTTAGGCAAGTCCTGTAATGTCAAAGCGTGTCTTTGGGTGGGACTCAAAATTGAAAACCATCAGCTGGAGCTTCTAAAAAAAGCCACCTAGACAGAGGGCCCTTCTTTTGTGGGAGGGAAACTTGGGAACATTTCTGCTCTCAAAGCATCTTCTCTAGGCTCCATTTCATGACTCTGCATACAGCAGGTGCCCTATTGATGCTGGTTGACTTGAGTGGGCTGGCTTGAGCAGCAGCCTTTCTCCATTGGTTTCCCAGAAGCGATTAGGGTGTCCCCACCCTTGATGAGTCAGCCAGCTTGGAGCCAGCGACTATGCTAGACACTGACTCGGGGGCTTCGATGGAGCAGGCAGGAAGCCCGCCCTCAAGGGGCTTCGGGCAATGGGAAAGTGAAGGTATGACTCCATGGCCTGCACAGAAGGCCAGAAACTTCGAGAAGCTTCTAGAGAAAACACAGCTCCTAGTGGGACCCTCTCCTGCTCGGAATATTCCGTGACGTTCACTGATCCCAAGAGACAGTCTAAACTCATCTAATCAAGCTTCTTCAAGCATCACGTTGTTTTCTTACCCTTTAGTTTCCATTTTTATTTTAGCATGATATTATACATAAACTGCACTAATGTATAAATGTTGGAAGCTGTACACAGCTTATGAATTTGTTCTCTGTATAAACCCCAACTCTTACACACCCATGTGCCCATACAGCTGCTACCCAGGTCAAGATACATTTTGAGGGACAGAGTGAAATAGCTCTAGATTATGTGCCGTTCTTCCCCCTGCCTTTCAATTAAGTCTAAAAGTGATGTGGTCAGGAACGGATGATGCTTATTAGTTTCACATTTTTTCCTTTACAAAATAGTGGCAAAAACATAACGTGGCCGGGCACAGTGGCCCACACCTGTCATCCCAGCACTTTGGGAGGCCGAGGCGGGTGGATCACGAGGTCAAGAGATTGAGACCATCCTGGCCAACATGGTGAAACCCCGTCTCTACTAAAAAAAAAAAAAAATACAAAAATTAGCTGGGTGTGGTACCGCACACCTGTGGTCCCAGCTACTCGGGAGGCTGAGGCGGAAGAATCACTTGAACCCGGGAAGGAGGTTGCGGTGAGCTGAGATTGCACCACTGCACTCCAGCCTGGGCAACAGAGCGAGACTCCGTCTCAAAAAAAACCCAACATTACATGAAATCTACCCTCAAATGTTTAAGTGTACAGTGTAGTTAACTATAAGCCCAATGTTATATAGCAGATCTCTAGAACTTTTTCTTTTTTAAAAGAAAGGTACAGAGAGTCTACCTGTCTGTCTGCTTTTTTTGAGTGACAGTATTTATGTGTCTCTGCTGATTTTTACAATAACAATGATAATTATTATTTTTTGAGACAGAGTCTTGGTGTGTCACCCAGACTGGAGTACAATGACCCAGTCTTGGCTCACTGCAACCTCCATCTCCTGGGTCTAAGTGATTCTCCTGCCTCAGCCTCCCGAGTGACTGAGATTACAGGCGTGTGCCACCAGACCTGGCTAATTTTTGTATTTTTAGTAGAGGTGGATTTCAGCGTGTTGGCCAGGCTGGTCTCGAACTCCTGGCCTCAGGTGATCCACCCACCTCAGCCTCCCAAAGTGCTGGGATGACAAGTGTGAACCATCACACCTGGCCTGTTTTGCTTTTTAGAGACAAAGCCTCATTACATTGCCCAGGCTGGTCTCAAACTCCTGGGCTTGGGCGACCCTCTCGCCTCAGACTCCCAGAGTGTTAGGATTACAGGCATGAGCCGCCATGCCTGGCCTGTAAGACTTATTCTTTTCCCACAGCCATGATTCTACCTTCTGCTTCTGTGGGTTTGACTACTTTCGAGGTTTCATATAAGTGGAATCAGGCAGCATTATCTTTCTGTAACTGACTTGATTCATTTAGTCTATTTCCTCCAGGTTCTTCCATGTGGTTGCATGAGGCAGGATTTCCTTCTTTTAAGATGGAATAACATTCCATTGCATGTATATACCACATTTTGTTTACGTATCCCTTGAACATTTAGGTGGTTTTGATCTCTTGGTCATAGTGAATAGCACTGCAGTGAACATGGGAGTGCAAATATCTCTTTCGAGATCCTGTTTTCAATTCTTTAAATAAATACTCAGAAGTAGTATTGCTGGATTGTATGGTAGTTCTATTTTCAACTTTCTGAGGGACCTCCATACTGTTTACCGCAACGGCTGTCCCAATTTACATTCCCACCAAGAGGGCACAGGGGTTCAAACTTCTCCACGTTCTCAACAACACTCATTGTTTTCTGATTATTCATTGTTTGATCACTGATTATGTGATAATAACTGTCCTAATGGGTGTGAGATGGTGTCTTGCTGTGCTGTTGATTTGCATTTTCATTTCCATGATGATTAGTGATAATTAGGTGATTTCATATACCTGTTGGCCATTTGTATGCCTTCTTTGGAGACATGTCTATTCAAGTCCACTGCCCAATTTTTTAGACCAGGTTACTTGGATTTGGGCTGCTGAGTTGCAGGAGTTCCTTAGATCCATGTTTGTGCTTTATTGCTGCCACCCTGAAGCAGCCTTTTCACTCCTGAGGGAAGTGAGAGATTGAAGTGATGGCTAAATCACATGGGCAGCAGTAGGGGTGGAGTTCCAGTTCCTTCCTGTTGAAGCCCGGGCCATTGTGAGCAAGCCTGCCCTTCTGATGGGCAAGCCGAGAAATCTCAAGGCTGGGCCCAGGTGAGGAGAGTGGGGTGCGGTTGCTCTGGTCCTGGGTTCCGTCGATATTGCCAGGCATGTCATCCCAGGCAGCTGCGTCTCTTCCCAAGTGCGTCCTACCCAAGGCTGAGCGGTTGGAAGCTGTGCAGGGACAAGACAGCAGCTGTGGAGGAGGAATGACAGAGAAACTGCGATGACACCTTTGATTCCTTGAAAATAAATGCCTACGTAAAAGGGACTGTGAAACTCTCAGCGGAGCATATGGCTGGAGGTTGCACAGCAGGGTTGGGGGAGCGGGGCAGGATTTGGAATACACGGCCATTGATAAAGGGCGTTTTCAGGGATGCTGGGGTGGAATGAATAATGGGAAGAGGAACGAGGTTGACTTGGCGTGGCTTGTTCTTGATGAACACGTGCTGGTTCCCAGTAATCACCCAAAATGCCTAGTAGCTATTAATCTCACAGATCGGTCCGGAATCTTGCTGAAATTGGTATCATATTTGCAGGACTATAGCGGTGGCACCCTCCTAAGCCCTTTTTTTTTTTTTTTGACAAATGGGACAGTCACTTAGTAGCAGAGTGACTTTGGGCAAGTTGCTTCACTCTTTGTGCTAAAGTTTCTTTCTGTGTAAAATGGAGACGATCATAACACCTACCTCATAGTGTTTTCAGAAGAACTAACTAAAAGAATGCATCAAAATCCCTTACCAGTGTGCCTGGCCCATAGGAAGGTCCGAGGAAATGTTACCTATTGTGATTCTTATTGTTGTTATTATTGGTTACTGATAGTAGTTTTGTGATCTGACTTGCAAGTTTTTTTAATTCCACTTAATAGTTACTGAGCTTGATCTCTGGTCCAGGGGCTGTAATAGGCATGGTCAGGGTGGAGAATAGTTTAGGGTAAGATTCTTGCTCTATCGGACCCCAGAGTCTAGAGCAGGTGATAACTACACAGGTGAATACCTTGAATTCCAGGTGGTTGGCAATAAACACTCTGGGACAGAGGAATAAACAGAGAACAAGTGTGGGGGGCAGAATCCCTGACCCCACTCTGGGTGGGGCTCATACAGAGAGTCTACCTGCCTGGCTGTTTTTTTGGAGTGACAGTATTTATGTGTCTCTGCTGATCAAGCTGACGTACAGCCAAGCTGCAGCTCACCAGTTTGGCTCAGTTATTTTTGGAATGATCCTGTAATAGTTTTGCTTATATGAATGCAGAGAAAGCTTAAAAAATGTCTTTCCTAACCTACAGTATGCCTCCTGATGTACCCAGAGACACTAATTGGATGCCAAGAGCTTGCTTTCCTGCTGAAGAAAATGTCAGGCTCTAATAATATTCCATTATTAGGCCCACATAATTTCCTGCCTGGACAATTCTAACAGCCTCACCACTGGGCTTCCTGCTTCAAATGCATTCCTTACGGCCTATCCTCAACACTAATGCAGTGCAATCGCCACTTCTCTACTCAAAGGACTTCAGTGGTTCCCTGTTATGTGGGTCTGGGAACTAAGGGGTGGAGGGAGGAATGGTCCTACTTACACTACTCCCAGTCACCTCTTAGGGAATGTCTGCATCCTGCTCCCATAACTTTGGAGTCTGTGAGTTTAGAGATCTTGACCTCAGCTTGGTGGAATCATTCCATCAAAGGCTATACGAGTCCTATTAAGTTTCAAATTATGGCTGCTTCATGGTCACTATGGGCAATTTGTGCTGACGGAGAAGGAAAAGAGTCACCATTCTTGCTGTGATAATTGACTTTGATTAGACAAAAATAAGGCTGTTGTCATCCAAAGAGGAGCAGAGAAAAATGTGTTTGAGACCAAAGTGGTGCACTGGGGCTTTTCTTAGCACACCCCTGCCCGATTTTCATGGAAAATGGTCAAGTATTGCTGGCACGGCTTGAGAAAGACATGACCAGGGGTTTAGTCCACAGGTAACCCACGAAAGGCAAACTATCTAGATCAGAAGTGTGCACCAAGAGTGAGGGGACTTCCAAATGCATGATAGAGAAAGAAGATAATAAGGACCAGCCATGATCTTGAGATCAGTGGCAATGGCAAAGCTGCAGTCCACCCAGTTACTTTATTTGTGTACCTTTCCCCCAGGAAAAGAGGCCCACCAGAATCCTGAAGGAGCTGCTCTCAACACTTCTCCAAAGCAAGCAAGTGGATCTGAGTGGCACAGGGATGCTGTCGTTTGCCACCCAGATTTCTCCCCTTCAGGACTGAAGCACTTGGTCTCCTGGCTACAGGGAATGCTGAATGTTAGCAGCTTTCAGCTAAGTCCTCTTCCCGGCGATTTTCCTTGGCTAATGGCTATCATGCCCTTGTCTATTTAGGAATCCCATTACAAATCTCTTTATTAGGCCATCACATACCTTTACCCGTTTTACTTAAAATGCTAAATATATAAAAGTTCTGTGCAAGCTGAAGTTATCTGATGCTTTTAAAGGATGTCAGCAAGGTCAGGATTAAGGAATGGCCATTTCTGGTCATCTCTGGGGTGGGTGTAACATCTACTTCTGAGTTTATATGCCTGGCTCTCAGGAGACCTGCAGGCTCTTTTCTCATTCCTGTCACAAGAGCATTTACGTTCCATTTTTCTCACTCTCTCCACCTACACCTTCAAAACCTCGTCTTTGGAACAGCAGACTTTACCTCCCACTCCAGACAGGTTTCTGTGCTAATCTTAATTTGGCAATCATCACTACAAATTGGATTTCTATTCAGTACTTCCTACACCTCTCTATTAACTCCAGTACCTTAACAAATACCAAAATATTCATGTAAAAATATTTCTCCCTTTAGAGAACATTGCACTTAATTCTGGTTTCCTCTGTTTAATGCCATCTGATGAGAGCTGACTATAGATTTAATTATAACTTTACTGTAACCTGACATTTCTCTGTCAGACATGCAGTGAAAAGAACTCAGAGCTGGGACCAAGAGAAGAGACAGCCGTGGAAAGATGATGGAGTATAAGGAAACATTATCTCCCTCTCCAAAAAATTAATTTAAAAACTAAAATAGAAGACCCACCAGCAAGGTAGCATTCAACTAACTATAGGATTACAAGCTTTTACCATACCTTTGAAAGGTATCATCAGAGATAGGAGCTTCTAGAAGTCAAAGCAGAGGCTTTCTCCACTGTTACAAAGCATCACTTCTGTCACATACTTCACTCTGAAACTCTGAAGGGAACGGATGGGAACAGGTGAGTGGGAAGCCTAGGAGGCAGGTGTGGAGTGTTTGTTCTTGGTCAATGCCTCTCAGCAGAGGAAGACACTTGGCAATGCCTGGAGACATCCTTGATTGTCACAACTGGAGGTCTGCAGAGCGCTACTGGCATCTGGTGGATGGAGGACAGGGATGCTGCTAGACATCCTGCAACACACAGGACAGACAGTGCCCCACAGCAAAGAACTACTCAGTCCCAAGGGTCAATAATTTCAAGGTTAAGACCCTGCCTTAGATGTAGAGGCCCTTATCTTCCTTCTGCAGGTAAACTGTATTTACTGGAGAGGAGGAACCACTTTGTTTTCCTATGACCAATTACTCTATGTTCAACTGGCTATTTGAAGAGTATATATCAGCTGAGTCAAGACCCGGCTGTCAGACATTTTTCTTTGTCTTTGATTTTTGAGAGTTTGGTTAGTATGTATCTCGGTGAACTCCTCTATGGGTTGAATTTAATTGGAGATCTCTGTGCTTCCTGTACCTGGATGTTGGCTTCTTTTCCTATATTTGGAAAGTTTTCCACCATTATTTTTTAAAATATCCTTTCTGGCTCTTTTTCTCTCCTTTCTCCTTCAGCAACTTTTATTATGTGAATGTGGGATCTCTTGATGGTATCCCATAACTCCTGGAGGCTTTCTTCATTCTTTTTTGTTATTTGACTGGATAATTTCAAATGTCCTATCTTCAAGCTCACTGATTCTTTCTTCTGTTTACTCAAGCAAGCATTCTGTTGAAGCTCTCTATTAAATTTTTCAGTTCAGTTGTTATATTTCTTATCTTTAGAATTTCTATTTTTAACTGTTTTTATTTCTCTATCAAATTTCTCATTTTGTCTATGTATTCTTTCCCAAATTTCATTTAATTTTCTTTATATATATTCTTTTAGTTCACTGACCTTCTTTAAGAGGGTCATCCTGAACTAATTGTCAGTCATTTTGTAGATCTCCATTTCTGTAGGGTCCATTGTTGCAGCTTTATCGTTTTTTTTTTTTTTTTTGGAAGTGTCACAATTCCCTGATTCTTCATAATTCTTGTGTCCTGTTATGGTTTGAGCCATGATGTCCCCTTCAAAATTCATACAGGAACTGAATCCCCAATACAAATAATATGAAGAGCTGTGGCCTTTGGGAAGTGATTAAGTCATGAGGGTTTTTTCTTCATGAATGGGATTAGCACCCTTATAAAAGGGCTTAAGGTTGAAAGGAGCATCCCTTTGCTTTTCTGCCTTCTGCCATATGAGGACACAGAGACAGGCACCATTTGGAAACAGACAGCAGCTCTCACCAGAAACCAATGCCAGCATCTTGATCTTAAACTTCACAGCCTCCGTAATTATACAAAGTACATTTCTGTTCTTTATAAGTTATCCAGTCTGCAGTATTTTTTAAATAGCAGCACAAATGAACTAAGACATGCCCTTACATTGATACATTGGTATCGTGCATCTGAGGAGTCAGCCACTTTCTGGTCCCTGCAGGTGTTCTTTGGCAGGGAAAGACCTTCACTATTAAGTAGAGCCTTTGATTTTGGGTGGAACAGCTGGTAATGACCCAGGGCAGGCAGAGCTTGCTGTCAAAATGCGCACATTGGTTTCTGGTAACTAATTCAAGAATATAAAAGATATATAATAAAGCAAACCTAAGGAAAGCCGAAGGAAGACTCTAATGAATAGAGAAGCAGAAAGCAATTGAGTAGAAGACAAAAAACGTAAAACTTGATTCAGAGATTCAAGGACACAAAATTAAAAAATTTTCCGAAATAATTATTAAACATGGCAAACTACTGCCTAGCCTATGGAGAAAATGCAAATAAAATTGAATTCAGAAAAGGGGAAGAACTTAAGATTTAAAGACTGATTATAAAGTATTTTGCACAACCTCCACGGTTAAATATTAGAAAATCTAAATGCATAATTTTATTAAAAAATTATCAAAATTTGTTAAAGAAGAATTAGACTATAGGGGAAATTGAGAAAGGTATCTAAGACCTACCTTTTTGCCTATCCTCACCCCTAAAGCATGAGGCCAGTTTCATAAGTGTATTTTATCCATGTGTAAAATAGAAAAAGTTATGATGAGCTTTTAAAGGTGCTAAGGTATAGAAATAAATTGAGAAAATTATAGTAAAGCTGTTCTCTCTAAGCACCAGCTCCTTAGGATTTCACAGGTAACTTCTTTCAAATCCTTAAAAGACAGACAATTATGGTGTTTCTTCTTCTTTTTTTTTTTTTTGAGACAGAGTCTTAATCTGTTGCGCAGGCTGGAGTGCAGTGGTGCAATCTCAGCTCACTGCAAGCTCTGCATCCCGGGTTCAAGCGATTCTCCTGGCTCAGCCTCCGAGCAGCTGGGACTACAGGTACATGCCACCATGCCCTGCTAATTTTTGTATTTGTAGTAGAGACAGGATTTCTCCATGTTGGCCAGGTTGGTCCTGAACTCACAGCCTCAAGTGATTCACCGCCATCAGCCTCCTAAAGAGCTGGGATCAGAGGCATGAGCCACGGTACCAAGCTCTATGGTGCTTCTTAAAGTGTTTCCAGAGATGGGAGAATTTCACACTATACTATACCAAAATCTGATACAAACAAAGGATAGAAAAAAGAAGGGAAAAAAAGAAAAGTTTACAGATTAGTCTCAGTTATGACAACCAATGCAAAAATCCTGAATAAAATATCAGCAGAGAGAAAGCAGAAAACACTAAAAGAAAGATACACAAAGATAAATAAAGCCCAAGAATGTAAGCATGCCTCAATACTAGAAAATCTGATGCCAAAGAATGCATTTGCCATTGCTTAATCTTCATTTCAGATTTTTAAAAAGATTAATAAAATAGATACTAGTGGATCCTTCCTTAGCATTGTAAAAAATTATAATCCTCCACCCCAAACAATCACAGCATAACGTAAAAAGCCAAAAGCATTGCCATTAAAATCAGAAATAATAACCCCTATTTTCACACATGAGAAAGACATAAGAGTACAAAATTTGGAAAGGAAACAGCATCTGTTTATAAATTTATGTCAAAAATCAAACCTTTATTATTATAAATAGTAACCAGTTAGAAAACTTAATGGAAGATATGTTAGTGCATTCTTGCATTGCTATGAAGAAATACCTGGAGCTGGGAATTTATAAAGAAAAGAGGTTTAATTGTCTTACAGTTCTGCTGGCTGTACAAGGAGCCTGGCACCAGTGTCCGCTGTCTTTTAGGGAGGCCTCAGGGAGCCCATAATCATGGCAGGTGGTCAAGGCATGGTGGGAGCAGAAGAAAGAGAGAGGGGAGGCGCCACACACCTCTAAAACCTGGATCTCGCATGAACGCAGAGGAAGAACTCACTCACTCGTTGCCAGGGGGATGGTGGGTGCCAAACCGTGCATGAGGGATCTGGCCCCATGATGCGATCACCTCTCACCAGGCCCCCCTCCAGCGAGGGATTACCTTTCAACATGGGATGTGGAGGGCACAGACACCCAGACCATATCAGAAGAAAATACGCCTTTTACAACAGACACAAACAAAATATTTAGGGACAAATCTAACAGTCAATGTTGGGGCTATGCTAAAAACGTTAAATTTCTATTAAAAGCCAGAAAAAATATTTTAGCAAGTGAAAACTTCCCTTGTTTTTCTTTAGAAGAGTACTCAATAGAGCAGTTTCAATTTCTGAATGTGATCTCTAAATTCAGTGTTTTTCCAATCCAATTACTAAGAGAATGCTGTTTGAAATTTGGTAAGTTACACTAGATTTTTCTGGTAGGATGAACACATAATTGGAATCAGAAAAAAAAAACAGAAAAATAAGAATAATGAACATGACTATGATACTATCAGGTATCAAAACACTGTTATAACCCACACAATAAAACATGAAAACAAAACAAAAACATTGTTTAAAGCTACAGATATTTAATAAGATATAATTTTAAGGCAGAAATAAACTAAGGGAGCAGTGTAAGAAAATAGAGAGTCCAAAAATGAATTCAAGCACATATGGGAATTGAGTATTTGATTAAAATGGCATCGTTAAATTTATCAGCAAGGATGGGTTATTCCATAAACGGTGTCGAGAAAACTGGCTATTTATTTGAAGGGGGAAAGTTAATTTCTTACCTCATTCTTCATGTGCAAATAAATTCCATATGGATCCAAGAGTTAAATATAAAAATGAAACCATTAAAGCTGAATTAAAAGAATGACTACAGGGCAGTTCACATAACTCTGCAAACAGATTGAAAACTTGGATAAGAACAAACGTGAATTTTTACAGTCTTAAGCGTATGATAGAAAACACTAGGAGACGTATCCTCCCAGGGGACTGCAGGCCAAAAGAAGCCTCTCAGGTGACTCATGAAGGCTGAGGTGAGGTGAGGCATGTAGAAAGGTGGGAATGTGTTTCAGCACAAGCTGGCCCCTAAAACGCCCTTCCCTGCTGTCCTTTGTCAAGCACGATCCACTTTCCCACCTACTCCCTGAAGCAGAATTGCACGTAGTAAATAGTAGGCACAAATAGTGAGCAAGTACTAATACTGCTAAAAGACAATCTGAAAAGACTAGCAAATCAGCTGTTAAAAATGACACGAAATGAAGAGCTTAGAAAACTGACTAATTGTGCACAAATGTCTAGGATACTGGATGACTACCAGGCATAATTAATTAGGAAATTTACAGCTAAAGAGGTTGCATTCACAGTAACAAAACATACTAAATCCTTTGTAATAAACCCAGTGAAGGATGTTTATGAGCCAGATAGAGAAAGCTGGACTACTTCTGATTCCTCAAGGAGGCAAGAGTAAATAGAGAATGGCATTTTCTTGGCAAGTGGGAACGATAGAGTGAAGATACTGATTCTCTTCACATCCATCTGTAGGTCACGTGTGGTCCTATTACAGCGTGCCTGGTTTTGCAGTGCCATTCCAAGTTGCTTCTGTGCAGCTGACCAGGCTACCTGCATGCCTGAAATCCCAGGAACAGGTGGAGGTAGCCTTTGAGTGAATCTCTGCTTGTTTAATCCAGTGGTTCTCAAACGTGAGCATGCATCAGAATCGCCCAGAGGCTTGTTAAAACTCAGATTACTGAGCCATATATCCAGAATTTCCCATTCAGTGGGCCCGAAAGGTACCCAAGAATTTGCAGTTCTAACAAATTTCCAGGTACTGTTAATCCTGCTGGTTGGGGGAACTCAACTTTGAGAACCACAGGATCAGCGAAATGTCAGTGTAATGGGGAATGGGCAGAGCAGTCTGGACTCTGAGGCTCTTGGGATCCCCCTTAAATCTAGACAAATTTCCAGCTTAATCCCAGTAACTCTTAATGGGAGCCAGGCCTGGCAGCTTACTGTCATTTTTTTACTTCCTTCTTTCTATACTTTGTCAGTGTGGAAGTGTTGGAAGAGCAAGAAGGCCGTAGCGTTGGGTGTGTGTGTGTGTGTGTGTGTGTGCAAGCTCTTGATATTTCAAGGCTCATGGGATTTAGACACAAGTTCCTGAAAGTAAGTGCTAGCCTTTATATCCTCTGTGTGCCCCTGTAAATCCGAATCTAAATCTTTAATACCTCTGTTGAAACTTGACAGAATAGTATAGCAGGAAGAATAAATGGCCAAGAATAAGAATCAATTCTGATAGGGCTTGGGGGAGGAGAGGTGGGGAGGGTCTGTCTGCTTTCATAAAACCTGTTTTAAAGCAATAGTAATAAAAACAGCTGAAGTGCAGTCATAAAGAGAAAACGGTATATAAATCATACAAAAACAACCAGAATTAGATCAAGTTATATGAAAGGTGGCTATAACGTGTGATGAGCTGAACATCAGTAAGCAATATGCAAGGAAGATTTAATAAATCATGTTGGAATACTGAGGATTGAATTTTAAAAAGGAACTAAATTCACCGAATCTAATTCTGCTCACTGAAATTAAAGATAAATAAAGATGATAAATCACAGAGAAAAAAGTTGCATAGCACACAATTTACCATTTTCCCTGCTTCTTTGTTAGTGTAGAGGAAGTGAAAGACAGCACTTGGGGCGTGACTCTTGGACGTCAAAAATGTCAGTATCTTTTCTCATTTTGTCCATACAGGGCCCTGTGAGACAGTGATTACTCTCTATTCTCAGATATGGAAACCATGGCTTCAGAAATCAAGTTATTTTCTCAAAGTCAAACAGGGAGCAATCCGAAGAGCCTCGATCTGTCTGACTCCTCGCTCTGGGCTGCCCAGTGACTGCCAACCCATCCGGCTGCAGGGGAGCTGTGGCTGCCCAGCTGGGAAGATGAAGCCCCAGTGCCAGCCCCGTCTTGGAGGGCCTGGAATGGTGGGAAGAGGAACAAGGTGGAACCAAGGTTGAGGGCGAGCAATCCTGGAGACCTGTGAGGCCAGGAAAAGTCCATGAGGTGTGAACCTGGTGAGCCTAGCAAGAGAGAAAGGCAGTCAATGCATTGCAGGGGCCATGGGGGCACCCAGGGAGCTGCCTGCAGCAGAGGGGGAAGGATGAGCTGCTGGGTCCCGGGGAAGCTTGGATGTTTGGTGGAGATGTTGGGGCACATCTGAGCCACAATTTGTCATCCACCCGGCATGCTCCTTAAACATCCAATCTGATATGGTTTGACGGTGTCCCTACCCAAATCTCATCTTGAATTATAATTCTCATCATCTCCGTCTGTCGTGGGAGCGGCCAGGTGGAGATAATTGAATCATGGGGGCAGCTCCCCCCATCCTGTTCTCATGATGGTGAGTCAGTTCTCCGAGAGCTGATGGCGTTATAAGAGGCTTTCCCTACTTGCTGCTGGGCACTCTTCCTGGCTGCGGCCATGGGAAGAAGGCTGTGTCTGCTTTTCCTTCCGCCACGATTGTCAGTTTCCTGAGGCCTCCCCGGCCCTGTGGAACTGCGAGTCAATGAAAGCTCTTTCCTTTATAAATTGCCCAGTCTCAGATATATCCTTCTAGCCGTGGGAGAATGGACTAAGACACACCCCATCTGCCCAGACATAACCCTGGCACCCCTTTTATGAGGGGCCTGCAGAAGGCATGTGGTGTCATAAAAGAGCAGGTT
>PVKP010013660.1:0-54923 GCA_004027715.1 Plecturocebus donacophilus
CCATCAAGCCTTGTTCTCTTGCTGATGAGGAGCTGCGATCCCCTGTAGGAGGAGAGGCATTCTGATTTCGGGTGTTCTCAGCCTTTTTGCACTGGTTTCTTCCCATTTTTGTGGATTTATCCACCTGTCGTCTTTGTAATTGCCGACTTTCAGATTGGGTCTCTGAGTGGACGTCCGTCTTGTTGGTGATGAAGTTTTTCCTGTTTCTTAGTTTTCCTTCGGGGGGGGGGCGCCCCTTCCCCACAGAGCTGGGCCTTTCCGGGTTCAGCTGCGCTTGCTGTGAAACTCAGTCCTCAGCGCTTCCAATTGCTGTTCTCCTTGTGGGGATGGGACCAGCCGAGCCCAACTGAAAGGGCAGCCAGTCCCGTATACTCCGCACGGAGAAGCGCCGCGCCAGGGCGCCAGCAAAACAGCCGCACCGGCCAAAAGAGTCGCACTGGCGACCCGTGTGGCTCCTTCGCCAGGAATCTCCCAGTTTGTGGGCATCAAAAATTCGTCTGCAATTGCGGCATCCACTCGCTCTCTGCACTTTCACTGGGAGCTACAATCCCAAGCTGCTGCTACGCGGCCATCTTGGATCTCTCCCCTTTTTAAGGCTTAATAATATTCCGGGGTGGGTGAGTGCGTGCGTGTGTATGTGTATCACATCTCACTTGTCTATTCATCTATGGACCCTTAGGTTGCTTCCTCCATTTGACTATTGTGAACAATGCTACTATAAACGTGTGTGAATATTTGTTTGAATCCCAGCTTTCAGTTCTTTTAGGTATGTACTCAGAAGTCAAATTGCTAGATCATACGGTAACTTTATTTTCAATTTTGTTTTTTTGAAGACTCTCAATATCATTTTCCACAGTGGCTGCACCATTTTACTTTGCCACCAACTGCGCAGAAGGGTTCCAATTTCTCCCTAATCTTGCTAACATTTGTTATTTTCTGGGATTTTTATTTTGGGTTTTTTTTTTTTTTTTCAAGAGTTGGAATCTCACTCTAACACCCAAGCTGGAATTGCAGTGGTGCAATCATAGCTCACTGCTGCCTCCAACTTCTGGGCTCAGGTAATCCTTCCACCTCAGCTTTCCTAGTTGCTGGGACTGCAAATATAAGCCACTGTGCTTGGCTTTCTTTTTCCCCCATAGCAATAATAATGGGCATGCAACGGTATCTTATGGTGGTTTTAATATGCATTTCCTTAATAATTGGTGATGTTAGCATCTTTTCATGTGCTTGTATATCTCTTTATCTCATATTTTTAACAATTGTACTATGTTCTAATGAGTGGACGTGGTACCATTAATCCAACCATTCCCTACTAATGGTCACTTAAATAGTTTCCAATCTTTTGCATACAGGTAATTAATATAAACACATGTATATAAATAACCATACAAGTCAGTTGGTTATAGATAGCCCCAGTTTATGCATGTTTTTCATTCATTCCTTTTCACTCTCAAAAGCATTCTGGTTTGAATAAGATACAGTTACCCTAGTTTCAGATTAAGGATAAGATAAATTGCTGGAAGTGAAACGGGGCAAGAACTAGCTTTGATTTAACCTTCCAGGCTATTTGTTACACAAAACTCACCCATATTAGAAATTTAGTAATAGAAAAAGATATTTATATTTACCACTTTAAAGGATAAGACTAAGGACAAGTGGAAGAGACATACAGGGTAAGGTATGGCAGGAGGAGGTGACAGACCCTCCGCACCCTCTCTCAGGTGTACCACTTTCACAGGACATTAATGTGTTCAATGGCCAGGCACAGTGGCTCATGCCTGTAATCTCAGTGCTTTGGGAGGCCAGGGTAAGAGGATTACTTGAGGCCAGGAGTTTGAGACCAGCCTCTGGAAGACAGACTCTGTCTCTATGAAAAAAAAAAAAAAAAATAGCTAGGCATGGTAGCACACATCTGTAGTCCTAGCTATCCTGTAGACTGAGGCAGGAGATCACCTGAGTCCAGGAGTTTGTGGTTACAATGAACTGTGATTACACCACTACACTCCAGCCTGGGTGACAGAGTAAGAGCCTGTCTCTTAAAAAAAAAGTCTGTTCATCAACCCAGAAGCTATCAGAATCCTGTCATCTACAGGTTTTAATGGAGGTTTTATTAAGTAGGTATTACTGGTTAAATCACTGCCATTGGCGACTGAACTCTATCTCCAGTCATTCCTTCTCCCCACTGGGGCTGAAAGTTCTAACCCACTAAATGCATAGTTGCTTCCTCTGGTGACCAGCCCCCAACCTGCAACTATTTAGGGCTCCTCAACCCAAGAGCCATCTCACTGGCATACAAAACACGGTAAATCACAAAGGTTTCAGGAGCTCTGTGCCAGAAACTGGGGACGGAGACCAAACATTTATTTTTTCATTATACCACAAAGACCGAATTAATGATGTCAAAAAATAAAATGGTCAAGGAATATTAAGATAAGGGAAACATTCTTTGGATTAAGCATGAACAGTGTGGCAGAGGAGAGCTATCTGTTCACTAAATCTGTTTCTTTCTAGTCTTAAGCACACATCTAGGCTTTATTTGCCAACCTCCTATTATAGCTGATGGGCTTTGTGACTGACTTCTGATTAACAGAATATGGATAAGATACATGGCCTCCACACAAATCCCATAAAACTAACTTTTACTATCCTCCATGTTTCTCTTATTACTCTGCCCACGGACTAGTGATGCTCAGAAAGATCCTGAGTACTGCAACCAAGCACCCCCATTTTTCTGGAGGTGATTTAATTATTCTTTTTTTTGCCTCTCTCTTCTCTCTCTCTCCCCTAGTCTCCCTTCTCCACCTCCCTCAGAAGTTACACCTACTAGGAGGGCTTGCTGAAAGCATGCCCACTTGGCCACTTTTACAACTTACTTTTGCCAGGAAGGTGGCAACCCAAATGCCTAGCAGATAACTGCCTGGTAGCAGGGGGACCCCTGCCTTTGCTCATCTCCTCCCCTGCCTTATAAAAATGCCTGCTTTCTGCTCCAAAGGTGGAGTGGCACATTTAAAGGAAGAATGCTTTGTGCCTCTTCCTCCAAGCTAGCTTTGAAATAAATTCACCTTTTTTGCATCAGACATCACTCTTGTTAATTGAACTCTACATGCAGTGAGCATCTAATTTGCTTTTTGGTTACAGGACCACATTTTGAAAACGGCAAACACCACTCCCATCTACCCTACTGCCACTAATTAGCCTTTATGTAAGTAAGGGAAAAAACCAAACTCTATTATGTTAAGCCACTAAGATTTCCACGTTTATCTATTATGAAAGCTAGTATTACCTTAACCAATTCAGAAAAAGCTAACTTCAACTTTGTGATTTCAGGACAGCAAGGACATAAACTATATTTTAGAATAAATCCCCTAAATGTGAGTGAGACAGATGTATGAAATGAGAGTAAATAATAAGAAATTATAACATTACAATTACAAAAATACTAATAGATGATCACCTAATAACAGCCTGTAGGAAAAGTATTATTATTAGAGAGAGTAAATTAACTTTGCTCAAGGCTTTAAAATTTCAGATCACATATTCTTTCTACTGAACCACATTAGTCTCTTAGAGAAATTTAGACAGCAAATGAAGAAGAACCAAAATAAAAGCATTTTATAATGAAGAAGAAACAGGATAGTAGCTAAAAGATGAAGTTAAGAAAAGTTTTTTTGCTAAAATTATAGATACAATGGAAATGGATGAATGGAAATAGAAGAGTAGCAAAAAGGAACTGGAACTTAAGAAGTACACAATAAGCCATAAGGTGATATGACAGACAAGCACATGAGAGATGAGTGGCAGTATGGTACCATGGAATGAAGGCTGGGCTGCCTGCAACAACACAAAGATATAGTGGGTCAGGCCTACGTAGTTCTACATCTTCCTCAGAAAGTTCTCTTTGGTCTTAAAACATCAGGTAGAGCAGAACCCTAGCATGACAAGAAAACTTTGTCTAAAGAGGTTCTGAGAGAAGTAGTGAAGTACGTGACTGTAGGGGAAAGATTTTCTAGCATAATAGAGAGTATTTATGCACTAGAAAAATAAACAAAATTGAGAGATGTGAGAATTCTAGTACAGAATAAACAAACCATTGTAGTGAGTATGGAGGAGTGTATTAGAACCATAACACCAAGATTAACTAATCTCTTCCTCAGAGATGATAAAAGGACCTACTACCTCAAAATGCACCTCCCAGACTTCATCAGGTTGCCTGCCATGTGGTTCCAAACAGTCTGGAAGTGGGTACCAAAAATATGAGCTCAAATCACCATTTTCCAGCTTAAACCCCATTTATATCCACTTGCTTTGTTGTGAACATAACTTTTAAAATTCTTTTTTTAGTTCTTAGTACGTTTTAAAAGCCATGTCTTCATACTTCATAGCAGCATTCTTAAGTTTTCAGCTTCAACTCTATGCTAAATCAAGAGTCCTTCCACACACCCTTTATACCAAGCTCTGGACCATCTTTAAAACTGAATATTTTACCTTGAACCCTACCTCAGCACTGAGGCTTTAGATGCTAACTATAGTATCTACCATACATAGCTTTTACAGACTTTTTAAAAGCTGTCTTCTTGTACTTCTGAAATCTCTCTAGCTGGATAGTATCTGCCTGTTTTTATTCTAAATAATTATACATCTAGCTTTATATACTCACATGAAAGAACTTAAATTTTTACTTATTATATTTCATTTTCTTAAACATTCCATAACTCCTTCCTTTTAAAATGTTTGTGAACGCTAACTCTGTCATCTCCTTCTCTTTTCAAGCATATTCTTCTACAAAAAGGAGAAAAAAGTTTCTTCCATCTTTTCTACACTCAGTTTCCTAACCAAACAGTATTTACATCTATGTTAGATGGTATGTACATCTATGCCATTTATTGTGTTTACTGCATTCTAAACAGCTTAAAGAATTAAAGCATTACATGGTATTTACACTTACACTCTGCCCTCAAATAACATCCAACATTAAAGCTACTTTTCTCATGTTACACCTGCACAATGTGGAATACAAGCTTTTTCCTTTCTTCTCCTCAATCTACATTTACAGAAGACTAAATTCATATGGCAGGTAGTCAAATCACGACTGTGTAATTTAAATAACAGAACTAATTTCTTAAGAACATTAAAGTTAGAAATTCTATCTGAATGCTTCTCTTTTTCAAGCCACAAAATTTAACTTATCACAGTACTTTAGTCTCCTAAGAAAATCAGGTACTTCTCACAAAAGCCTTAGTACAGGGCATGCCCTACTAAGATTGTGGCATATTTTCTGAATCATGATATAAAAAGATTCACTCCTGAGACAGGGGATCTTAAAAATGAGCTAAGGTCGCTCTGACGCAGTGGCTCACACCTGTAATCCTAGCACTTTGGGTGGCCAAGGCAGGCAGATCACCTGAGGTCAGGAGTTTGAGACCAGCCTGAGCAACATGGTGAAACCCTGTCTCTACTAAAAATACAAAACTAGCCAGGTGTGATGGTATGAACCTGTAGTCCCAGCTACTTGGAGGCTAAGGCAGGAGAAACTGCTTGAACCCGGAAGACTGAGGCTGCAGTGAGCCAAGATGCTACCACTGCACTCCAGCCTGGGCAACAAGAGTGAACTCTGTCCCCCCCAAAAAAAAAAAAATCTAAACAAACAAAAAAAGGAGCTAAGGTCAAAAATATGATTTTGCTTTAATTCTTTAAGCTGTTTAGCTGTCCATGATATAGCCAATAAAAATATTGTTCCTATAATCAGGAATAGATTGTTAACCATAGAATGCCTCTGAAAAACAATTTAATTTTCTTTGAAATACTGTCACTAAAATTAACTGCAACTTTATTTATATGACTGTCTGTGGTTTTCGTGTATGCCTAAAAAGCACAAGAGAAAGATAAAAATATCCCAGAATGGCAAAAGTAGTCATTATGTTTGGTTTAGCTTACTTTCATATTTTTATTTTTAAAATCCATCTGAATTAAAGTTCACCATTTTTCAAAAGAAAAAAAAAGAAGGCAATTTCTTTATGTAAAAATGAAAAGAATAAATTCAGCATCCTCTAAATTAAATTTGAAATTTAATTAATTAGTGAATGAATGACTAAAATCCTTTTCCACCAGTTGTAAGGCTGAACATGCCTATTTTTCATTTAGAACTTCAATACATCAAGTATGTGTTCCCTAGGAAGGATAAGTGGCAATAAAAAATAATTTGAATATAATATTATGTTCTGAACCCATGTGTGGTCTCAGATAAAATAATAAAGTTGGTCCCTATTCAATAACACTTCTCAGACTTCTCTTAACATTTCTCATCCTTAGTTCTTTCAAATCATAGAATTGTTTTCAGATTCTGCACTTACACTAAAATACTAACTATAGCTAATACCAATCTGCATTTACACTAAAATACTAACCATTTACACTCAATCACACTAAAAGGGACATTGAAACAGGGTTTAAAAGCTTTTATAAAGAAATGCCTGGTTCTTCACACTGTAAGGCCAATTACTGGTATTTGCAGGCATATAGGGAAAAAGAGAAAGGAATACAAAGGGTTCTCCAAAAAGCCATTTTCCTTGGATCCTCACATTCCTTCCCCATTTTTAATGCCAAAATTCAGGATTTACCCTCTCCATGGGGCTACAAAACTCTCAGCTTTCTTTACATGGCTGAGTTTTAACAATCAAAACTAAACACTTAGCAATGTATGTTTAATTTTCAGTGAAGCAAAACTGGACAGTCATTAGCTAAGATGAGAAAATTTACAATTTTCAATACAAAATATCTAATAGATATTTCTGATCCATGCTAACAAGAGAATGAACAATTGTTCCTGTGGGTGAGGTGCTGAGCGATGTTGAACAAACAGCAACAATACTAATTAAACAACCAGACAACTCATTTATGGAAGACATTGTTCTAAGTATTTTATGTGTATTTCTTCCACTTTATCTTTACAACAACCTATTAATATAACCATTAACCTCATTTTATAGATAAGTATTCTGCTGCTCAAAGTAGTTGAATGACTTTTCAAAAGTCATACCATGCAGCTGAGATTTCAACCTAGGCACTCTGTTACAGAGCCTGCACTCTTAACTATCATATTATACCAAATGTCCTCTCAACAGGACTGCTTTGAAGAACACTGCTTCTATGTGTGTATGTGTGTGTGGTTCCATAAACACAATGTAAATAAATACACACATACCCCCAAGTAAACATGAATACCCAAACTTCATAGACATATTACAAAGTACTTTAGTAATCACCTTTCTAGTCCCTCATTTCACCAGCATGGATCCACCACCAGATAGAATATCTTGGGCAGCATAAATTATGTTCAACCAATAAATACCTCTAAAATGACTAACAACAACAACAAAAGGAGTTGACCTGCACTATTATAAGATAACTTTCAGACCCTGTAGCTAAAAAAAAAAATCTAGTTTGTGATTTTAAGACCAAGTTCAAACCATGACAGGTCACCATTAAACAAACTTTTGGTTTTTTATTTATCTGTGTTTTTTTGTTTGTTTGTTTTTACTAAGACAATACCCTGGTCATTTTCAGGAAAAAAAAGTATAATGTATATCCCTGAAGCTACTAGGCTAAGAATTTTACTAAAGAATCAGAGGAATTTTTCTGCTTCTCAATATATGAAAATCATCAATTTCATCTTTAATATTAGAAGTTTAAATGAGAAAAAGAAGAGCAAAATACAAATTCTAGAATCAATATATTCAGATATAACGTACTTGGGGGACTAGGATGGAAGATAATTATTTCTGGTATTGCAATATCTTAGAATTAAATTATCAAATTATTTAATACCAAATGTAATATAAATGTAAAAATCAATGTGACAAAAAAGAAAAATAACATTATAAACATGTAATACTACAACAACCACTTACCAACTCAATTCCCTGTGGAAAAGGTGTATCATCCCAGTCCTTCTGTGGAAATCTCTGGATGATTTTCCCCAGACCTTCTCCTGACCCTGTTAATAAAATCAAAGTAAATCAGTTATAGGATACTAAAAAATACAAATATTAATTCTACTCTTATTTCTAAATGAGTATTTGATAAATAAGTTAATAAACTGATAAAACATTTTCAAGTTTTAAAAAAATATAAGTATTCACCATCTAAACATTATACAGTTGGACCTCCATATCCATGGGTTTTGCACCTACAGGGGTCACCCAATCCTGAATTGAAAATATTTGGAAGGAAAAAAACAATCAAAAAAACAATCAAATTAACAACACAACAATTTAAAAATACAAATCTTAAAAATACAGTATAACAAATATTTCCATACCATTTTCGCTGTATTAGGCATTATAAGTAATCAAGAAATTATTTAGAGTATATAGGAAAATATGCATAGATTATATGCAAATATTACACTATTTTATATAAGGAATTTGAGCATCCATGGATTTTAGTATCTGTGAGGGTTCTGGAACAAATCCCCTGCAAACACCCAGGGATGACTGTACTGAAATAACGGGCAATCTCTACTCTATAAACTCTCCTGCCTCCGCCTCCCAAATAGCTGGGATTACAGGCACCCACCACCACGTCTGGCTAATTTTTGTATTTTTAGTAGAGACAGAGTTTCTACATATTGGCCAAGCTGGTCTTGAACTCCTGACCTCAAGTGATCTGCCTGCCTTGGCCTCCCAAAGTGCTGAGATTACAGGTTCCAGCTCCCAGCCTAGCCACTATTCTATGAACTCTTAAAAGATTGACTGATACATATGAAAATCTAAATAACACTAGCCAGAAGCATCGAAATCTGGAGTCTCTACCACATTATGGGAGTAACTGCCCTTTGTGCCCCAATAAGGAATTCATCCCAAGTTGAAATTTAAGAACTTTTCTATGGAGATGCAGTAATTTTAAGTAACAAAGGAAATGGCACCATTAGCACTACATTTCAGTTACGGGCTATAAGTACTGTTACTGGTTGAAGTTTTTTAGGCTGCCCTGGGAACTTGATCATTGTTTAGGTAAGGTTTCCCAGCAACAGCACTACTGACATTTGGGGATGGATGCTTCTTTGGGGTAATGAGGGTTGTCCTGTGGACTGGAGAATGTTTAGCAGTATCCCGTGCCTCAACTGCAAGATTCCTGTAGCATTCTCTACCACCAGCAAGTTGTTACAACCAAAAATGTCTTCAGACATTGCCAAATGTCCCTGGGTTGAAAACCACAGATCTCTATCACTGTTGTTATAAAATTATCCTGTGACACCAAAGAATGAATCAACTTATAATTGAACTTTGGGGATGTAATCTGTGAGTAACTGGGGATGGAAGGTACATGTTAAATCTAAACTACTTGTTGCTATACTTTTAAGATCTTCATGTTAATTGCATATTCTGCATGTTGTCCTAGTTCATATGAAATGAAGGCAACCGAATTCTGATTATTTGTTTTGTATACTTAAGTTGAGGAAGTCTTCATGACAGATTCATTTTCTTAATATACTTTTAAAAAATCATCCACTATGATTTCTCAACCTCATCCCTATGAATTCAGGTTCTCCCTTGCCCCTTACCTAAAATGCAAATAATTTATGGCCAAATTTTTATGTTTAAAATATAAATGTAAAGTTACTTTCACTTTACCGATCAACTCAAAACTGTATTCTGAAACTAGGGCAACCAAAGTCCATTTGAAAAAGACAAAAATATTCTCAACTAAAGTTAACAATTGCTGCAGTACAGTAACATCTATCTCATGTTATAGAGGAATGAAGAATTTCATTCAAAGTAAATTAACTTTTCATCATAGGCACTCTTTCTTCAAAATCCACCTCAAGCATCACCACTTATGACATCCCAAGCAGGGTTAATGAAACAAATTGCTAGGTGCTGGAGGTACACAAATGAAAAAGACACAGTCCCTATCCTAAAGGAACTCATAATCCATTTGAGGAAACAAACAAATGAACTGATAATTTCAGTTATGTTATGGTAAGTTCAATAATAGAAGGGAAGACCATACAAAACTTTCTGGAAGAAATGACGACAAGCTTGCTTTCTTTCAGTAACCAACTTATAACCCCAAGCACCTGTCATACTGAATTCCTGGCATATAGTATATACCAAGTAAAATGTTTACTTTAATAAATTTTTTGGTACTGGTTGAAATTGTTTTAAATTTATTCCTCCCTTCTTTTTAAAGAGATAGTGTACTTATTGTATCATGTTTAACCAGGTGTCCCTACATTGTTTATTCAGTTCTGAAAGCCATACCTAATATATTTTAGGTTCAAGAAATATTTATCATATTAATTTTCTTTTAGACAGGGTCTCACTCTGTTGCCCAGGCTGGAGTACAGTGGCACAATCATGGCTCACTGCAGCCTTGACCTCCCAGATTCAGTGATCCTCCTACCTCTCAGTCTCCAAGTAGCTGGGATTACAGATGCAGACCACCATACCCAGCTAATTTTCATATTTTTTTTAGAGATGGGGTTTCATCACATTGTCCGCATTGGTCTTGAATTTCTAGACTCAAGCAATCCACACACCTTGGCCTCCCAAAGTGCTAGGATTATAATGTTAGCCACCACACTGCACCCAGCCCAATCATATTAATTTTTACTAATTATAAAAGTAATGTTAACTGCAGAAGAATTTTAAATATATAAAGACATAAAGAAGAAATCACCCATAATCCCATACCTGGAGACAATTATTATTAACATTTTGGACTATCCATTTATTCCTAGGTTTTATTTCATAAATATATCTTTTTTTCTATAGAATGAGTACCACACTGAACCTAACTTTATACATTGGTTTATTACTTAATAAATTAAAAAGGGGCTTTGATGCTGTTGAACATAATTTTTCTAGTTTCTCACTATTATAAATAATACAATAAACACCTTTATTTACACTACTTGTAAATAAAGACTTACAAATCTTTATCTTCATCTCACTTTATCCTCCTCTCACTCTTCCTTGAAAAATACTCTTTTCCAGATTCTACCTCTAGTAAGCTGTGGCAGCACTGTAGCATCTGTCAGCAAATATGTGACACATTCTGACAGTATTTCTTCCTTTTACTGAAGATAGAATTGGTGTGTATATCCTTATAAGAACCTAAATGAGACCACACTATTGTAAGAGGCATTTCGACAGATCAAGTTCTTTCAAACTAGAAGAGGATCTGGAAACAATTACAGTCATACTTGGGAGATATTGCAGGTTTGGTTCCAGTTCACAGCAATAAAGTGAATACTGCAATAATGTGAGTCACACAAATTTTTTGGTTTCTCAGTACATTTAAAAGTTATGTTTACACTATACTGTAGTCTGCTAAGTGTGCAACAGCATTATGTCTAAAACATGTACATGCTTTAATTTAAAAATGCTTTATTGCTAAAAAAAATGCTAACACTCATCTGAGGCTTTAGCAAGTCATAATCTTTTTGCTGGTAGAATGTCTTGCTTCGATGTTAATGGCTGCTAACTAATCAGAGTAGTGGCTGTGGCAATTACTGAAAGTAAAACAAAAGTGAAGTTTGCCGTATTGATTGACTCTTCCTTTCATAAAAAACTTATCCACAGCAGGCAATACTGTTTGATGGCATTTTACCCATGGCACAACTTCTCTCAAAAATTTAAATCATTCTTCTTGAACCCTGCTGCTGCTTTATCAGCTAAATTGATGTAATATCTTAAATCCTTTGCTGTCATTTCAAAAGGTTCACAGCATCTTCTCCAAAGGTAGATTCCATTTCAAGAAACCACTTTCTTTACTCATCCATAAAAAGCAAATCCTCATCTGTTAAAAGTTTTATCATGAGATTTCAGTAATTCAGTCACATCTTCAGCCTCCACTTCTAATACTAGTCCTCTTGCTATTTTCAGCACATCTATAGTTCCTTCCCCTATTGAAGTCTTGAACTCCTCAAGGTCATCCATAGGGATTGTAATCAACTTTTTCTAAGTTAATAGGTTCATATTTTTACCTCCTCCCATGAATTATGAATGTTATAATGGCATCTAGAATGGCAAATCATTTCCACAAGGCTTTCAATTTACTTTGCCCATATTCAATCAGAGGATTCACTATCTATGGCAGCTATAGGTTTATGAAATGTATTTCTTAAATAGCAAAACTTGGAAGTCAAAATGACTCTTGATCCATGGGGTGCAGAATGGATACTGTGTTAGCAGGCATGAAAACAACATTAATCTCCTTGTACATGTCCATCAGAGCTCTCATGTTACCAGTTGCACTGTCAACGAACAGTAATATTTTGAGAGGAATCCTTTTATGAGCAGTAGGTCTCTACATTGGGCTTAAAATATTCAGTAAACCATGCTATAAACAGATGTGCTGTCATCAAAGCATTGTTCTTCCATTTTCAGAGCAGACAGAGTAGATTTAGCATAGTTCTTAAAGGCACTAGAATTTTCAGAATAGTAAATGAGAAATAATTTCAATTTGAAGTCACCAGCAGCATTAGCTGCTAAAAAGATGTGTAAGCCTGTTCTTTGAAGCTTTGAAGCCAAGCATTTACTTCTGCTCTCTACCTATGAAACTCCTAGATGGCAGCTTCTTCCAGTAGAGCCTGTTTCATCTACAATGAAAATCGATTGTTTAATGTGGCTGCCCTCACCATAATCTTAGCTAGATCTTTTGCATAACTTGCAGCAGCTTCCACATAAGCACCTGCTGCTTTACCTTGCACTTTAACATTACAGAGACAGCTTCTTTCCTTAAACCACATGAACCAATCTCCAGCTTCACCTTTTCTTCTGCAGCTTCCTAAATTTTCTCAGTCTACATAGAATTGAAGAGAGTTAGGGCATTGTGCTCAGGATTAGGCTTTGTCTTAAGAAAATGTTGTGGCTAATTTCATCTATCCAAACCACTCAGACTTCGTATCAGTAATAAGGCTGTCTCATTTTCTTATCATTTGGATTCACAACTTGGCTGTTTGGTACAAGAGGCCTAGGGTTTGGCTTATCTTGGCTTTTGACATGTCTTTTGGCTTATCTTGGCTTTTGACACATCTTCCTCACTAAACTTGATCATTTCAAGCTTTTGATTTGAAGTAAGAGCCAGGCAACTCTTCCTTTCACTTGAACTCTTAAAAGCCACTGTAAAGTCATCAACTAACCTAGTTTCAATATTGGCATGCCTCAGGGAATAGACAGGCCTTAGGAGAGGGATAGAGATGATGATATGGCTGGTCAATGGTACAGTCAGAACACATAAAACATGCATAGATTGAATTTGCCACCTTTCATGGGTGTAGTTTGTGCTATGCCAAAACAAAAGAGTAATATCAAAGATCACTGATTGCATATCACCAAAACATATATAATGGAAAATCTTGAGACACTGTGAGAATTACCAAAATGCAACAAAGAGACACAAAGTAAGCCCAAGCTGTTGGCAAAATGGAGCTGATAGACTTGCTCAACATAGGGTTGTCACAAATTTTTAATTTGTTAAAAAAAAAAAAAAAAACACCCACAAGCTCTATAAAGCACAATAAGCAAATCATAATAAATAAAAAGCAAAGAACAATAAAACAAAGTATGTCCGTATATAAAAAGAAGATTTAGTCAGAAAATTTTAGGAAAATAGTAAGGCCAGGCATACTGGCTCCCACATGTAATCCCAAGGATTTAGGAGGCCCAGGAGGGAGGAGGCCAGAAGCTTGAGACTAGCCTGGTCAACATATTAAGACCCCATCTCTACAAAAATTAGCCAGTAATAGTGGTGCAAACCTGTAGTCCCAGCTACTCAAGACTCAATTGGAACCCTTTTGCATTGTTGGTGGGAATGTCAAATGTTGTGCCTATGGAAAATATGAAATATAGAGGTATGAAATATGAAGGCATCTCAAAAAATTAAAAATAGAACTACCATATGTTCCAACAATCCCACTTCTGGGTATATTTCCAAAGGAATTAAAACCAGGATGTTAGTCAGGCATAGAGGCAATGCTATTGTAACCCCAGCAATTTGGAAGGCTTAGGCAGGAGGACTGCTTGAGGGCAGGAGTTGTCAAAATTGACAAATTAACACTTATCAGCATTTTGATTGTTTCATATATATATATATATTCATATATATATTCATATATATATTCATATATATATATATATATATATATATGAAACAGGGTTAAGAACATGGACTCAGGATCCAGGTTACCTCTACTCTATTCCAGTTCTACCATTTCTTGACCCTGAGAAAATAACATTACTTCTCTGTGCTTAATTTTCCTCCATACAAAAAAGGAAGACACTATTACCTTAGAGTTCTTGTGAAGAGGAATTTAAGTTAATGCACATGTAAAATATATAACAGTATGAGTATGTGCATGTTTGTCAGAATAGTACTCCAACCTAAACATAATAGTTGAGATTACTGAGCCGTTCTAAATAATATAGCGTAGAGAAGAAAACTATTATTGTTCTAGACAACTATGCTATTAACAGTGAAGACTGGTGTTATATGAGGTCTTCTGGTAGCTACAGGACTCCTGATTTACTGGAGTTACTTTTGACTGAAATACATAAATCTCTTTTTAAAACATGTTTAATGCTGTTCTGTATCTGTACAAAAGATGTTTCAGACTTAAGTTTTATCTTTGTTAAATTTTTTTAGTCAGCTCAATACATGCATTTTTTAGATCCTATGTCTGTTATCTAGTATATTTATATCAATTTTTTATTTAACTTACTTTAGTTACAGATACATACTACCAAATGCAGCCATTTTAAAGTAATAGTCTGATATATACTGACAAACTCTCAATAAAAACAATTGCAGGCCACACGTGGTGGCTCACGCCTGTAATCCCAGCAGTTTGGGAGGCCGAGGTGGGCAGATCGCAAGGTCAAGAGATCAAGATCATCCTGGCCAACATGATGAAACCTCGTCTCTACTAAAAAATACAAAAATTAGCTGGGCACAGTGACAAACGCCTGTAGTCCCAGCTACTCAGGAGGCTGAGGCGGAAGAATTGCTTGAACCCGGGAGGTGAAGGCTGCAGTGAGCCGAGATGGTGTCACCTCACTCCAGTCTGGCACCTGGCAACAGGGCAAGACTCTCTCTCAGAAAAAAAAAAAAAAATTACAGTACAATAAAAACAAAAATTGAGGATGCTACATTAAAATATTGCTCAAGGAATTCCTCCAGAAAATATTTCCCCCCAAAAATTCAACAATATTGGCCTAAGTCTTATTATAATTTCCCAACTATAATCAAAATTTCTTCAGGATAAAAGTCTTGGTCAAAACCTGCTACATACACATTACTGACATCGGCACCAGTCCTTCTATTCCATTCTATCTCAAAACAATCTTCTTGGAACTTCAGCACTGTACCAGCTCCTATTCTTCTCTCCTTCATTGAGAATATTATCTCAGAAGAAATGGCTAAAGCAAAAGCATAACACTAGAAAATCAGACATTTGGGTACATGTATTGATTTACTCATTTTAATAGACTAGAAGCTGATTTAAAGAAATTGGTTCAAAGACGAATTGGTTCAAAGATGAAGGCCATATTCAACTTGCAAGCCCCAAGTTTCCCCTTTGTGACTTGGAAAATCTGCTTGTGAGCATATGATATATATTTTTTTAAACGTTTGTTCATTGCAACACTAAAAGACCTGTGTTGCAATGCCAAGGTAGCCAGAAAATCAAAGTTCCAAAATAAGTACATCTAATTGTGCCAGTACAGACCAACTTTTAAAAGATAAGGAAAATAAAAACTGTTTGTTCACTGAAAAGAAAGCATGCAGGAAATCACTCTACAAAAGGCTTTCATATTTAATCCATTTAGCATTTAATGAGAGAAGTCTGTTTATTTCAACTGAAATAAGCCTTTCTGTGGTTATTTAAAAATTTAGGTAGGAATGTAATGTGATTTTCTGATTTGCCAGTACAATCTTCTATTATTCAAAAGGTTTATTTGGAACACACAAGCTATTTTTCCCAGACTTACACTTAGTAAAGAGCCCATAGGCTTTCACAGAAGTGAAAAAAAAGGCATTTTTACTGGCTCACGCCTGTAATCCCAGCACTCAGGGAGGCCAGGGTGGGGATATCACTTGAGGTCAGGAGTTCGAGACCAGCCTGGACAACATGGTGAAACCCTGTCTCTACTAAAAATACAATCACTGAGCAGCTGAACGAGACTTCTTCTCAAAAAAAAAAAAAAAAAAAAAAAATTCATTTTTAAAGTTGACGAGAATACATACAGAACAAGGTATATCATTAAAAATAATAAACAGCAGCTACACTTTAATCCTTATAAACTTACAATTCATTGAGAATATATAAATCCAGCAATTTAGAGAATGTCAAGATTAAGAAAAAGAAATGAATACAAACTGAAATTAAAACTAAACATGATCTAGCATTTTGATGAAATTCTTCAGATTGCCTCATTTTACTGAATTAAAATGTCTTCTTTAACTGCAATGAAGAAAGAATGGTTGGCAGCCTGGAATGCTGTGAAAACTCTATGGTTGGATATCCACATTTAAGAAAAAAAAGTCTCATCAAGTCCCTTCTCCAAATATGCATTGAATGTATTCCCACCCCCAGCATCATTCACAATCACCCTAGTAGTTCAAACTCTCATCATCTTGACCTGGACAACAGCAGCAGCCTCATCATCTCCCTGCTTCCTGTTTCATTTCGCATCCAAGTCATGTTCAAGTTTCTGGCAGTCTAGAAATAAGCCCTGCAAAATCGAAGTTCTTCACCCTAACTTCTCTGATCAAAATAATTCAGTAATTTTCCCACTAGCTACATAATAAAATAGTCCAAAATCACTACCGTAGGGACTTCAACCTCACCCAAGATGGAGTAACAAGGTCTGATTTCCCTCCAACCTGCAACAAATAAAAAACCACAAAATCTACAAAACAATGGTTTTCAGACACCTGACATCAGGCGTTAGAGGACAGTGAACCCGGAGAGAAAGAAAACAAATTATATGAGCCCTATAATTTCCCCAGCTTACTTCTTGGTAAGAGTTTCTACACAAAGATCTAGATTCTTGGGGCGGTGAGGAGCGGGGGATAGTGGGGGACGGTTTCCAGACTGCAGTCCAATCAAGGAAAATCCAGGTGGAATCCTGGTGAAACTGAGGCAATTGAATTGGGAGCCCAGGGAATCCAAAGAAGTTAGAGTTCACAGAGTACCAAGTAGAAGAGAGATGATTAACAGAGAGAAAGAAATTCTCAGAGACCTGCAGAAGGTTGAATGAACCAAATGAAAGGAATAGAAAGAAAAATCTCTAGAAGTTACACAAGGCCAGGGACTGTTTTTGTTCCCAACAGCCAAGAAAAAAAAATGAAAAAACTTGCATAATTCGCTAGGCATCAGTCAGAGAACTCAGAGGGTATATTGCCTCAATGTGAAAAATTAACCCTAGATAAAATCCTCTGTAGACCTAACAAAGGTAGAAAATGAGCCTCAAAGTTCAAATTATTTCCAAGTGACTTAATTATATCTCAGAACAAAGTTCAAAAATATTTACAGGAACACAGAACTATCCAGCAATCAAGAGAGTAAAATTCACAACATCTAACATACAAAAATCACTAGGCATGAAAAGCAGAAAAGTATGGGCCATAAGGAGGACAAAAATGAATCAACTGAAATAGAATCCAAATAGATACAGGTATTAATTAGTAGATAAATATATACTAAATTATCATTATCGTTATGTTGCATATTTTCAAGAATATAAAAGTAGAAAATATATTGGATATAGCTTATGAATTACATACTACTAGGAAAAAAAGGTTAATGAAGTTATAGAAACTTCCAAAATGAAAGAGAGACAGACAGATTGGGAAAAAGACAAAAAAACCAAAAACAGAGCTATGGAACAACTTCTAGTGGCCTAATATGCACGTAATAGGAGTCAGGAGTTCCAGGATGTAGGGGAATGGATGGAGATAGCTGAAGCAATAATGGCCAAATTTGATGAAATCTGACTTCCAAATTTGATGAAAACTGTAAATACACTGATCAAAGAAGCTCATCAAATCCCAAAGAACACACAGAACTCACAAAGACATACCATAATAAATTACTTAGATATGAAGATGAATATCTAAAAACAGCAGGAGAAAAAACATACATTGTGCAGAGTAACAAAGATAAGAAAGACAGCAGACTTATCATTATAAACAGTGTAAGTTAGAAGACGGTGGAGCCACATCTTTAAATACTGAAAGGAAAAAAGTCAACCCAATATTTTATACCCAGAGAAAATATCTTTCAAGAAAAAAGCTGAGTATATCTATACAATCAAATATTATTTGAACATAAAAAGGAATGAATGCCGGGCATGGTGGCTCACATCTATAATCCTAGCACTTTGGGAGGCCAAGGCAGGTGGATCATGAGGTCAAGAGATAGAGACCATCCTGGCCAACATGGTGAAACCTCGTCTCTACTAAAAATACAAAAGTTAGCTGGGCATGGTGGCATGCGCCTGTAGTCCCAGCTACTCAGGAGACTGAGGCAGGAGAATCACCTGAACCCAGGACATGGAGGCTGTAGTGAGATGAGATCACACCACTGCACTCCAGCCTAGGCAACAGAGCAAGATTCATCTCAAAAAAAGATGAATGAAGTACTGATACATGCTACATATCATGGATAATCCTTGAAAACCGTATGCTAAGTAAAAGAAACCAAACACAAAAGGCCACATATTGTATGAGTCCATTTATAGGAAATGCCCAGAAAAGTCAAATTCAAAGAGACAGAAAGTAAATTCACAGTTGACAAGGGCTTAAGGGGGTAAGGGAAGTGACTGCTAATGGATATAGGGTTTCTTTGGGGTGATGAAATCTTTTAAGTAAATAGTGGTGATGTCGCATGTTCTCACTTGCATGTGGAAGCCTAACAATGAGAACACATAGACACAGTGAAGGGAATAACACACACTGGGGCCTGTTGTGGGGAGGCGGTCAGGAGAAGGGAGAACATTAGGATAAATAGCTAATGCATGTGGGGTTTAATATGTAGGTGATGGGATGACAGGTGCAGCAAACCACCATGGCACACGTTTACCTATGTAATAAACCTGCACGTCCTGCATATGTATCCCAGAACTTTTAGTGGTAATGGTTGCACAACTCTTTGAATATACTAAAATCATTGTATTTTACATTTTAAAAGGATGAACTTTATGGTATGTAAATTATATCTCAATAAAGAATTTTTTTTTTAATGGATCTCTGATCAGACACAGGGGTATAGACTCATTTCTTCTTGCTCTTCCCCACTAAGTATAAGCCTATAAATAACACATGAGGCAACCAAAGGAGAACTATGAAAGGCGGTAAGAGGAAAGTAAACTGGTTTATAACCCTAAGGATGGAGGAACAACACGACGGCAGGACATCTTATATATCTCTACCAAACAGAAGAAGGCAACCCAGGCCTAGCATGTCCCAATCCCCAAGCTAACAACAGAGGGCAGCCAAGGTAGGCTCACTCATCTCTCAGATCAAACAGAAGTTCCACTAACAACACAGGGAAAGCCCAGAACCATGAGCAAGGAATAGATAGCCACAATGATAATGAGCAGCCGGGGAAAGCACTTTCCTTCACTCCTGGCCCTGACTTCCTTCCCCTAAAGAGAGATATCAGTGTGAGCAGGCATCACCAGCAAGAGATCCCATCACAATAAGAGGCTGGCCTGGGAAGCCTTTGTCCCCACAAGCCTGAGGCTCTCCTACACAACCAAGAGATATTGAGGTGTCCAGCTAGCACCAGCAAGAGGTATCTCACTGGATCAAGTTACCTCAGCAGACATTTTGTTTCTATGAGCTTGAGAATTCCCTCCCCAATCCAGAAACACTAGGGTAGTCAGAGGATACCAGTAAGAGGGACTCCACTGTAACAAGTGGTCTGGCCCAGGGAGCTTCTTTGTCCTCATGGGTCAGAATCTCTTATGTACTCACCAGTGACATCAGGGCAGTGAAATGGCACCAATAGTGAACATCATGCCACAAAAAGTAGCCTAGCCCAGCAAAACCTCTTTGTCCCTGTAACCTGAAAGTCCCCTCCCCAACCAAGAGACATCAAACAGCTCAGCCTGGGGAATGCTTTCTGCTACTTCAGGCAGCACCAATGGGAGTTCTAGTGCTGCCTGAGGTGACAGAAAGGGCCATATTCAATGGTCCTAGCAATAAAGAAAACCAAATAACCGAGAAAATCAAAATAACACTGCAAAGGCTCTGAAAATTAAACTGTCATTGGAACAACAGCCTACAAAATTAGACTATGGTCTACACGCTAATTCTAAACACAAAAACATAAAAAGCCAAAATGTCCAGAATACAGTAAAAAAGCACCCTTCATACCAAGAACCAGAAAAGATCACAACTTGAATGACAAAAAGACAATTAACTGATGCCAACAAAGACATAAATCAATGTCAGAATTATGTGCAAAGATTCTAAAGCAGCTACCTTAAAAGTATATCAAATCATAAATTCTCTTAAAACAAATGAAAAATACAAATATCAGCAAAGAAATGTATTATAAATCAAACAGAAATTACAAAACTAAAAAAATATTCAAAATTACAATCTCACTGGATGGTTTCAATAGTAGAGTGAAAATGGCATAGCACAGAATCAGTGAACTTGAGGTGAAATCAGTAGAATTTACACAATCTGAACAACAGAGAGAAAGTAAATTAAAATATAAAGAACAGAACATTGGAGACTCATGGGAGATCCATGGACTCTAACAAAAGATCTACTATTCATATCACTTGGAGTCCCAGAAAAGAGAAGAGAAAGAGGGAACTGAAAGAATATTCAAACAAATAATGGGTAAAACACTCCCAAATTTGGTGAAGCACCAAACTACATATTCAAAAAGTTGAGTGAATCTCATACTGGATAAACTCAAAGAAATCTACACTAAGACACATCATTATTAAACTTGTGAAATTAAAAACGAAGTCTTAAAAGAAGCCAGAGAGAAACATTTTACCTACAGGATAACATCAATTCAAATGACAGCAAATTTCTCATTAGAAACCATGAAGGACAGAAGTGGCACATTTTTCAAGTGCTGAAAGAAAGAACTATCAACTATGAATTCTATTTCCAGCAAAACTACCCTTAAGGAATGAAAGGAAAATCCAGACATTATTGGACAACAAACAAACAAACAATCCTAAATTAACATTGAAGATTGGCTGAAGGAAGTTGTTTATACAGAATTGAAATAACAAAAGAAGCAATACTGGAGCATCAGCGGCAAACCAGAAACACAAATCCAAGTCATCCTCAATCTAGTTCTCAAACACTTCTCCAGTCCAATAGCTGATGTCAGCTGACTCTAAACTTCTTCCCAGGGCAATATTCTTCATCCTTATTCCAAAAACCTTTAAGATTGCTTAAAACTTCTCTGTCCTTGAAGTTTACTGCTTGCCTGGTTTGCAACCTTTACCTGCTATACTATGGCAGCGGTGGGGAGAAGAGGGACCAGAGGGCACTGTCAGAATTAAATCTTTTTTCAACATAAAACTTAATCGGAGTATGACCCCAATAGATAAGTTTAGTCCTAGGGCCCTCTCTCCTGATATTTCCTTTTCTATGGAAAAAAAACTAGACCACACAAGGACAAGCCCAAAGACATAATAATTCATATTTGTTCTCACTGTAACAAATGGAAAACAAGCTCAACCCTCTCTCACAGCAATTATTTAACTACTTAAAGACAACTACTGTGTCTTATCAAAGGTAAATATAATATCCATTTCCCTTATATTCTGAGTACAAGGGCCTATTAAAACACCACTACATTAAAGCTATCAATGGTAATTATGAATAAACAGAAACAACCTAAAATATAAATATCTTCCCATGGTTGATATCCTCAAACTAATCTAAGAAAGTCCTCAAGAAAAACTGCAATGTTTTGAAAAGAATACTACATTGGTAATCAGGAGATTTGAGGCTTATCTTAGCTCTGTCACTAACTGGTGACCTTAAGCAAATCCTCTAACTTCTCGGAGCCTTGGTCTCCCACCTGTAAAGTGATCTTAGGTCCCTCCCAGCTTTAAACACCCAGGCATGGTAAATCAACAGAAAAATGTAAAATACACACATCTACCACTAGATGGCATAAAACTATGATTGCTGATCTCAAAGCAGACCAAAATCTCCTCCAGATAGATTACCTTGTTAGGAAAACTACCAGTTTAAATTATTCCAATTTAAACTAAGCCTCAATAACTTGTCTGCTGGCAAAGAACTCCTGGCTACTTCATAAACACTTTCATTTTGTATGATGTAGAATAAGAAACCTCTTTCTGAACTGGTTACAATTATCATGAACAAAACGGAAAATTTACAAACATGCTTCTTACGTAATTCTGAGAAAATAACTTTACAACAAAGGAGGGGGTAAAGGAAGTGGCGAAGACATGGGGCAGGAAAGAATATAGGTAGAGGGACAGAAGGGAGAATAAAAAAGGGTTTTTTTTTTTTTGGCAATTTCTGCAGCATTATCATAGATCTATGCCTATCAAGGTACAAAAATGTATTACCATTGTACCACAGGTTATTTAGCCTCCCTTGATAATTCAGCAGAGAAAACATTCCTGCATTAAAGTTTCAGACAAATTTCTTAGAAATAGCTTTAAAAACATTAATATATTGGTAGTATCTATAAAACATTGATCCTTTCAGAACAAAAAGACAACTGAAAATTTAAAACACAATTCTCTGCTGTGACTTAACTGTATCACTTTCACTATGTTTAAGTTAAATTTAAGCTTTCTTCCAGCTGAAGATAAGACTAGTACATGGCAAGTGCTTAGTTTTAGGACAGATTTTTAAAATACAACATTTTTTAACTAGGGAGAAAAGTTATTGATTGAAAAACAGCAAAGGCCATCATGTTAATCTTCCTTAAACAAGAAATTCATATCTGTTGCATAATGCAACTGGACACAATACACATAAATTTCTCATTGAAATTCATTCTACGTGTCCCTATCAAAGTATTCCCGAACACTAAGTCAATAAAGGAGAAGATACAAAAATCCTTAGTTCTCCAGCAACCTGTGCCTTCCAAATCAATTAGGCCTTTCTGATAACAGAAATATAGGTGACAAATTTCTTCTTTTCAAATATAGTTTAAACATGTCCCCTGCCTACGATGCTCTCCTCTCCACAAATTTCTGTTTTTTTTCCATCTCTAACTTCCTATCTGCAACTCAAGGTTCACCCTGGAGCATCTACAGCACAGATAATCCAAGCCTTATGTTTTCTGCTCAACTCTTCTCAAACTCAAACTTCCTATCCTGCAAAAAGAATTACAGATCGTTTATGTGTTCAAACAAGTTATGAGGCTGGTTATAATATACTTTACTACCAGATGTTTTCCTTAATGTTTACTCTTCTGAAGACAATCATTTCCTTCTAACAGATAAAACAGATTATTTCTCAAGCTCCCAATGCTATTTGTACCCCCTATTAACCATTTCCATAAACACAACAAATTAATCATGACCAAGTTGAGATTTTCAATCATTTCTACAAAACATGCACCTTCTCCTCCTCCATTCTCTATCTCAGAGAATGGCATCTTATTCACCTAAGCATTCAGTGTCCCCGTTAGGATTATGTTCAGCTGCATATGACAGAAAACCTAATATATTCATAGCTTAAATAAGATAAAAGTTTATTTCCTCTCATAAAAAAGGTGTCTCAAAGACAACATTCAGGATCAATGTCAGATCTATGGTCTCAAAGATCCAGCTTCTTCAGGTTCATCACTCTATTATCTCCAGGTTTAGACCCTCAATCTCATGGTTTCATATGCGTGCTAGAGCTCCAAACATCACATCTATGTTTCAAGTAGAAATCAAGAAGGAAGGAAGGAAGCTGGGCATAGTGGCTCATGCCTGTAATCCCAACCACTTTGGGAGGCAGAGGCAGGAGAATCACTTAAGCCCAGGAGTTCTAGTCCAGCCCAGGCAACATGGTGAAACCCAATCTCCACAAAAAGAACACAAAAATTAGCCAGGTGTGGTGGCGCACACCTGTGGTCCCAGCTACTCGGGAGGCTGAGGTGGGAGAATTGCTTGAGTCTATGAAGTCAAGGCTGCAATGAGCCAAGGTTGCTCCACTGCACTCCAGCCTGGGCAACAGAACAATACCCTATTCTGCCCCACCCCCGCCCCTCCGCTACACACACACAAAGAAGAAGAAAAGAAAGAATTTCTGGAAGAACAATTTCACTTACATATCACTTGCCAAAGCCTTGTCACATGACTACACCCAATAGCAAGGGAGTCTCATAGTTAAGTGACAATTGCCCTGCTAAAAAACAAGAGTTTTATTTCTAAAGAAGGAGAAAAAAAAATAGGAATTAGGAGGCAATGGCCATTTCTACAAGAGTCTGCTCTTAGTCTGACAGGGGCCAAAACATCGTGTAGAACCATCCATTAACCATGAACAGAGCAAACTCCCCAGGAATAAAGCCACAGGTATGGGGTTGTGAGACGAATCTCAATATAGAAAAAACCTCTTGTGGCCAGGTAGGGTGGCTCACGCCTGTAATCCCAGACCTTCAGGAGCCTGAGGCAGGTGGATAACCTGAGGTCAGGAGTTCGAGGCCAGTCTGGCCAACATGGTGAAACCCCATCTCTGTGAAAAGTATAAAAATTAGCTGGATGTAGTGGCATGTGCCTGTAATCCCAGCTACCTGGGAGGCTGAAGCAGGAGAATCGTTTGAACCCAGGAGGCGGAGGTGGCAGTGAGCCAATATCACACCACTGCACTCCAGCCTAGGAGTGAGACTCCATCTCAAAAAAAAAAAAAAAAAGAGCTCCTGCTTGCTCAATGTACATGTACTTTCAGTACTTGCATTTTGCCCAATCCCAGGTCTACCACTTCTATCTGATGATGTAACACTACTATGCATCCTCATGGCACTGGTATCTAGTATTCAGGAATTTGTTCTCTGTGACATATTACAAGTCAGCAGCTTTTTTAGAGAAGACACAGTTAGCTCTAAAATGAAGGAGCCTTCACTGTGATTCTCCTGTTACAGCCTGCCACAAATTCCATATAGCAACCAAATGACAGTTTTATGGATTGTGAGTAAAGAGGTTGGAGCAGTACACTTAAAATTTAGTATATCCTGACTTCAAACCCAGAGAGACCCACCAGTTACTGTGCTTCTTTTTGGTGGCAGTGAATACAAGATGCAGTTGCTTATCTTCTACTTCAGAAAGGACATCCCAATATATCCCAAAACACCTCAGAAATTTCACTAAGGTGTCAGGTCCTCAAATTTTTTATGGACTTCATGTCCTATCATCAGCTGTGTCTCTACAAAGGATCTAAGGTGCCTGCTAGTTCTCTATCACAATGTCCTGTCAATCAGCATGATGTCATCACTATGGGGGCCAGGATGATGTACTGTGGAATAGTGAGATGAACAAAATCTCTACAGACTAAATGATGGCACAGAGCTAAAATGCTGACCTAACCATGGAAGCAATATGATGACAGTGTACTACATTCCTGGGTATTCCTGATGTTCTGTTAATTAGATTCAGTAAGGCATTTGATAGATCAATAGCTAACTACCAAGTGTCAGGTTCTGTTTCTAGCAAAGAGACCACATGTGGAACAGAATATACAACTGGAGTGGTATAAGAAACTTATGATAATACATCATCACACTCCAAAATCTTCTGCATAGGTAAAACAAGAGTTAATGAAGGTTGAATCCTTCAAGGTTTTAATACGGCACTAATCTCTGAGATTCAGGATATGACACTGCTTTGGTAAAAAGAACTTCAGGGGGTTACACTGGCTCTTCCTACCGTAAAGTCCATTAACTCATGAATATGGGAACTAATTTGGGGAACTTGTTGAACATATTTATTCCAAACATGCAGTAAGAAACAAGATATAACCACAGTACAAATTCATGGACCCATCAGGTCCACTATTAAATAATTTCAAGTCAAAGCTCCATTCCATACTTGATTTCCCATCTGCCTCATGGAACACAACGGTGTCCTGCGTCACTGGGAATTATCATTTGCACAGGTTCCAATAACACCTGAAAGTTTTGAGGATTTGCCTTCTGATGAACAGCTATGCTCATAAATAACCGAAGATCCCTTTCTTTAGGGAAGGCTATGAAGAAAATTAATTGTGCCTACCTGTGATATTATCACAAAGTCCTTCCTCAAAGGAAGGTACTCTGCCTCTTTTTTTTTTTTCAAGGAGTTCTAGATCTGTGAAGTGATAAAGCTATACGTATTAGACATTATAGAGACCTAAAATCAATCCTATATTCATTAGACCTAAAGTGTTCTGTTTTGTTTGTTTGTTTAGTTTCGGTATCTAGATCAAGACCTTAGTGAGCTGCCCTTCCATGTCAGTCCTAGAAACTCCTTGATCAATTTGCATACTATAGTAACCATGCCTATCTTGAGTCTGATAGTTAAGTTCTGTTACTTGCCTCTGCCATTCCAGGAGTCCACTGAATTCAGAAAGCTCATTTTGTAGCAGCATCTCTTACATTCATACCAAGGTCAGAGAAGACAGCCACTACAGTACTTTTTAAGCATGCCAGCATTTCTCTCACTGTTGTATTTTCTTAAAGGTAGTAGAGAACATCTATCTTGGAGGATGTACTTAGTTAGAGAGTAAGGAAGCCAGCTGTACAAAATAAATCCACCCAACATTCCTAATTCCCCAAGTTTGGCATCTCAACTTTACTCAATGTAGGTCACTACTGAATCCACATTTCAGTCAAGCAAACAAGCAGACAATTAGAGCCAGCCCCAATGTTTGAGCAAGAACCAAATCTAAAATCTCTCATAGATGAATCTACATTAATAGATTCAGCCCAAACTAAAATTAGATTCCTCCTTTCCTGGTCCAGCACCTCTTTGAATTGGATTTCACATCTATTGCATAGGTTTTTGCTAACATAAACATAAAATTCTTGCAATTCTTTCGATGCATAAAACCTGTCTTTCATCATGAGGTTGGCCCCTTGAACTTCCTGGGATCTGACTCTAGCTATCGTTCTAGAGGCCAAAAGGTGGTGGGAATGGGAATAAAAAAGCTATTACTCAACAAGCTGAAGTCATTTCAGCATCTTTAAATATCACTCAAAGGAGGAGAAGCTACTTCTGCTGTCAAGGGAGATTCAGTACAAACCACAGGTTAAGAATACCTGGAGTCATTCAAATGGTTCCATGTCATGATTACAATCCCTAGAACCTCACTCTTTCCCAGTCAATAACCCAACTCACACGTATGAAATCCAGTGAAGCTCTGAGTTCAGTCTACACTAAACACAGTTAAATAATTTGTTGGATCAGACTCTACCAGATTTAGGCTATGACAGCCCTGGAGTTATAAGACATGAAAGACTCTTTTAAGCCAATCACCAAATTCCTTAGTACTCTAACCATAACTTCAGCCAAGATTTAAAAATTTAGCCCTATGGTTTAAATTTTCTTTAAACCAGAATTTCTCAAACTAAACACTATTGAAATTTTGGGCCAGGTAATTACTTTTGTTGCAGTGAGGAGAGGACAATCCTGTGAAGCAGGATTCTTGGTCTCTACTCACTAGATACCAGTAGCACTCCCCTCCCACAGTTCTGATAACTAAAAATGTCACCAGACATTTCCAACTATTCCTTGGAGAGCAAAATCACCCCAGGTTGAGAACCACTGCTTTAAACTCTACAGTGGAGTTAAAGACAGCCAATCCTCTCATATCTTGACATTCCTTTGCCTACTAAAATGCACAATCAGTTTAGCAAAGCTTTGCCTTCAACAGGTACTTCATCCCAGGCAAGCACAGATGAAAAACCATTAGGTGCCACAAACTGGTTATCAGTGACCCTTGTATGGTCCTTGAGGATCTGTTGCCCAAAACAGTTTTATACCAATTTAATGGTCCAGGATCAGAATCCACTCCAGATAGTTTAAGCAAAAAGGGGGTTTAAGATAAGAATCAGACGCTCACAAAAATCACTGGAAATATCAGAGAGGCAGAGTCTAGAGTGACTGAGCTCCTAGAAATAACTCCTGGCCCACAGAACCACTTTGCCTCAGCCACAATCACAGAGGCTGGTACCATCACTGTAGGAAGCTGGCAAGCAAGGAAGCTCCTGTAGAAGTTGCAGAATTAGAAAGCTACTGCTAAATGAGAAGGCTGTCACACAAGCTACTAGCTCAGAACCATTCTATTTTTCTCATAAGCTAAGCCCACATCTTCTCTCTCTCTCCCCATGTGGTTCACTTCCAAATCAAAGTGCATATGAAGGGTAGAACCTAAATCATGTCCAGAAAACAAAGCAGCCTATAGGGGAAGAAAATTTACTAGCCAAGAAGACTATTAGGCACTCTCATTCTGGAAGCTATGTTTCTCATTGTCATCTTAAAAACCAGTATTCTCCAAGAGATATAATCTATCAAGTATTGCATTCCTGCATTTTTAACCTATCAATAATGCAGTTTCCTGAGCCTGAATTACTGAAATACAGATTCCAGACTAAGGTAAATGTCACCTTGTAGGAACCTCTTTGTGTAATCATCTGGAGTTCCAAAAAGGAAAATCCTCTGCATCAATAACAACCAAGGTGGGAGGATCACTTGAGCCCAGGAAGTCAAGGCTGCAGTGAGCCACGATTGTATCACTGCACTTCAGCCTGGGTGACAGAGCAAGAACTTCACTCAAAAAAAAAAAACACACACACACACACACACACACACAAACAAAAAACCATATACCTCTTACGATTTTAAACTGCAATGAATCATTACCATTTCTTGCACAGACTACTGCAATACCTTCATAACTGCTCTCCCTGACTTCACTTGTTATCCACTTCAAATCATTTTCCCCAATGTACCAGAATTTATATAGCATGTTACTCCACTTAACTGACTCCTCATCACATTTAGGATAATGACTGAATTTCCATCTGACTTACCAAATGCTAATCTACGTCCTTAACAGTACCCTAGTTTCAACAACCTATTTATAGCTCCTCAAGTTAGTCAGGTCCATTCAAACTCATTTATCTGCTTTTGAGTATACAGTCCCTTCAGTAGACATTCTCCTCTTTAATCTCACCTCCATCTCTCCTATTACCAGGTTAATATTTACACATATTAAAGTGTCATCTCCTTTTAGGAATGTTTCCTGACACCTTGTGCCTCTAGACTGAGTGGTCCTTCCCTATGCTTCCACAATATCTTACTCAAAATCTTTAAGGGGATAAAGGCAAACAGTTACTTAATCTTCTCCAATAGGACTTAACTCTAAGACACAAAAGAAAAAAATTAAAATGATGCTAAGAGAAGGCTGAGGGATTATAGATCTAAATCATTTAAAAATTTTCTTTTTCCTTACACTGAGTCAAAATCTTCTTGAAGTACTCTTATCAACTGATGTCACCTGGAATAAGAAAAAATATATCTATTCCTTCTTTAACATGATAGCTTCTCAGCTGTTTGAAGGCCATAATCATAATTCTCCAATCCTCTCTAATGGAACTAGTTTTCCCATCATAGACTGTTCTAATCCTTAATAGATAGTGTTCAACTAAAGTGGAACAATTTAAGGAATGTAGAATCGGTTCAGAGTAAGAACTTCTAAAAAGATTAAAAAGTAGAAAAAGATAAAAAATCGAACTCATCTTAGAAAAATGCAAAGATTTAAATAATACAAATAAATGTCTAAATGAGAATTTTTTAAAATCACCACAAATAATACATGAGCTAAAACTAGAAAGCATAAGTATATCACTTTCCTTGTCTTTCATAGAAGGTAATCAACAAACACTATACATTTGCTAATTCAAAAAATAGAAGTTTAATGATATTATTTAATGTAATAAAGTATCCTCTAGACTGACAATATTAACACAGCAAACAGATATAGGGAGGTAGAAGGGGAAGACTGTTATTAAATATACAAAATTCTCCATCCTTCATATTGGAGAACTAACAGATGCTGTTTAAAGTTGTCCAGTATATTTATTGCTTGGTAAAGCATCCACCAACAGAACAAAAACTGACTGAAAAGAGGTCTTATTTTGAGAAATTAGGACTCAGTGTGCAAAAAGATTATTTCTTTTTTTCTTGGAAAGGATACTTTTTACTTTATATTCTTCTGTTTAATGACTGTTTTGTTTACAAAAAGACAAACCAAAGCACACAGACACAAGTAGCTTAATAAAAGTTATGCTATAACATGGTAGAAAATAAGCAGCAAATCTGTGATTACAAAAGACAATAAAAAGCAAATAACCCCTGACAACTTTAAGTAGTTTCTTCTATTTATTAGTTCTAAAGTATCAGCGCTATAAAATCAAAAAAACGTTAACTGCTATAAGTCAGAGATGATAAGATGCTTCTACCAGAGGCCAAAATGTGCTGCTACTTCCTGATAATTTTTATGAGAGAAAAAACTCTAAGCTCTAGAGAGGTATTACTCTATTTTACATTAATCTGTGAAGGGAAGGATAACCTCTGTATTAGTCTGTTCTCACGCTGCTAATAAAGACATAACCAAGACTGGTTGATTTATAAAGGACAGAAGTTTAATGGACTCACAGTTCCACATGACTGGCGAGGCCTCACAATCATGGTGGAAGGCAAATGAGGAGCAAAGTCACATCTTACACAGCAAAAGGCAAGCAAGCATGTGCAGGGGAACCCCCTTTATAAAACCAGCAGCTCTCATAAGACTTATTCGCTACCACAAGAACAACATGAGAAAGACGCTCCCCCCGACCATGATTCAATTACCATCAGATCCCTCCCATGACATGTAGGAATTATGGGAGCTAAAACTCAAAGTTAAGATTTGGGTGGGGACACAGCCAAACCATATCATTCCACCCCTGGACCTCTCAAATCTCATGTCCTTACATTTCTAAACCAATCATGTAACAGTTCCCCAAATAATTAACTCATTTCAGCATTAACTCAAAAGTCCACAGTCTGAAGTCTCCTCTGAGACAAGTCCCTCTCGCCTATGAGCCTGTAAAATCAAAAGTAAGTGAGTTACTTCTTACCTACAATGGAGGTACAGACATTGGGTTAATACACGCATTCTAAATGTGAGAAATCAGCCAAAATAAAGGGGTTACAAGCCCCATGCAAGTCCGACATACAACAGGGCAGTCATTAAACCTTAAAGTTCCAAAATGATCCTTTTTGACTCAATGTTTGACATCCAGGTCACGGTGATGCAAGAGGTAAGTTCCCACAGCCCTGGGCAGCTCCATCCCTGTGACTTTGCAGGATATAGCCCTGCTCCTGGCTGCTTTCATGGGCTGCTATTATCTGTGGCTTTTCCAGGTACATGACGCAAGCTGTCAGTGGATCTACCATTCTGGAGTCTGGAGGACAGTGGTCCTCTTCTCACAGTTCCACTAGGCAGTGCCCCAGTGCAGACTGTGTGTGGGGGCTCTGACCTCACATTTCCCTTCTGCACTGCCCTAGCAGAGGTTATCCATAAGGACTCTACCCCCACAGCAAATTTCTACCTGGACATCCAGGAGTTTCCATATATCCTCTCAAATCTAGGTAGAGGTTCCCAAACCTTAATTTTTGACTTCTGTGTACCCATAGGCTCAACACCACATGGAAGCTGCCAAGGGTGGGTGCTTGCACCCCTGAAGTCATGGCCCAAGCTGTACCTTGGCCCATTTTTGCCATGGTTAGAGTGGCTGGGATGCAGGACATCAATTCCCTAGACTGTACACAGCAGGGGCCCTGGGCCTGGCCCACTAAACCATTTTTTCCTCCTAGGCCTCTGAATCCGTGACGGGAGGGCCTGCCTGGAAGGTCTCTGACATGCCCTGGAGACATTTTCCCCATTGTCTTGGTGATTAACATTTGGCCCCTTGTTACTTATGCAAATTTCTAGAGCTAGCTTGACTTTCTCCCCAGAAAATGGGGTTTTCTTTTCTATTGCATTGTCAGTCTGTAAATTTTCCAAACTTCTATGTTCTGCTTTTTCTTGAATGCTCTGTTGCTTAGAAATTTCTTCCACCAGATGCCCTAAATCATCTCTCTCAAGTTCAAAGTTCCACAGACCTCTAGGGCAGGGGCAAAATGCTGCCAGTCTCTTTGCATAGCAAGAGTGACCTTTACTCCAGTTCCCAAGAATTTCCTCATTGCCATCTGAGACCACCCTCAGCCTGGATTTTATTATCCATATCACCTTCAGCATTTTGGTCAAAGCTATTCAACAAATCTACAGGAAGTTCCAAACTTTCCCATATTTTCCTGTCTTCTTCTGAGCCCTCTAAACTGTTCCAACCTCTGCCTGTTACCCAGACCCAAAGATGCTTCCACATTTTTAGGTATCTTTACAGCAGAGCCCCACTACCTCAGTACCAATTTACTGTTTTAGTCTGTTTTGACACTGCTAATAAAAACATGCCCGGCACTGGGTAATTTATAAAGGAAAGAAGTTTAATGGACTCACAGTTCCACATGGCTCAGGAGGCCTCACAATTATGGTGGAAGGCAAAGAAGATGTAAAAAAACATCTTATGTGGTGGCAGGCAAGAGAGTTGTGCAGGGGTACTCCTCTTTATAAAACCATCACATATCATAAGACTTACTATCATGAGAACAGCATGGGAAAGAAATGCCCCACCCCATGATTCAATTACCTCCCACTGGGTCCCTCTGTTGAGGGACAGCCAAACCATACTTCCAATCATTCTAGACTTCTTGTTCATTAACATCTACAGCACATACAACAAATCTATTATCAAGACCTATAGCTTCTAATTACTAAATTCTCATGTGAGTTCATCCCTCCTTTCTAACACCACTCCCTTAGGCTTCCATAATTTCTTGCCTGACTTGGCATCCCTACTTCCTGTTTCTTACCCTGTACATTGCTACCAAAATAATCATTCTAACATGTAAATTTGAAATCATACTCACATTTAAAATGCATCAATGGCTTCCCACTATCATGATTTAAAGTTCAAAGTCCTTGACATGACATTTAAGGCCTTTAATCATCTGGCTCCAGTTTAACTTCTCTGGCCTCATATTCTGACACTTCCCCCTGTCCCCATATATACCCTATATTGTGGCACACCATAACTACTTGCAATTCTTCCAACAGGTCATTCACTTCCAACAGGCCCCCACATACATATTTGTGTTCTTCTCTCCTCTTCCTAGAAAGCCCTTTATTCATTCCTCACTTGGCATATCCTATTTCTCATACATAGATAAAACACAGAAATCACCTCTTCTAGAAAGACTTCTTTCATCTCCTCTCTTTCCTATCAGACTGGGTTCAGCTTCCTTTCCTTGTGTCCTTCATAGTTTATATCTCTTATCAAGGTTTTTTTCACTTTCACTACTATCTTCGATTTACCTGTCTTCCCTACTAGACTGTTACTTCCTTTTTTTTCGTTTGTTTTAATTGAGATGGAGTCTCACTCTGTTGCCCAGGCTGGAGTGCAATGGTACGATATCGGCTCACTGCAGCCTCTGCTTCCCGAGTTCAAGTGATTTTCCTGTCTCAGCCTCCCAAGTAGCTGGGATTACAGGTATGAGCCACCATGCCCAGCTAATTTTTGTATTTTTAGCATAGACAGTGTTTTGCCATGTTGGCTAGGCTAGTCTTGAACTCCTGACCTCAAGTGTCTGCCTGCCTCAGCCTCCCAAAGTGCTGGGATTACAGGCGTGAGCCACTGTGCCCAGCCAAGACTGTTACTTCTTAAAAGCTGTAGCTTTTCTCACAAGTCAAGCACTTTACAATAGTGATATTCAAAATGACAATTTCTCAACTAATTTATGTATAATACAGATACAAAGCTAGTATCTACATTAGGGGGCACAATCATGAAGAGAATTTCCCCACACAAAAAGGAACAAGAGAGAATTCTGCTTCTGCTATGGCTGAGTAAACACCTACCAGGTTAACCTTCCCATAGGTAACAACCATAAATTCTGAAGAAAAAATAAAAATCAGCTACCTGTCGGCACTGAAGACTGACCAAAAGCAGGTAAATATTAGAGGGCAGTCAGTACTTGGAAGAGTGTGGTATTAGGTAAATTTCCCATCTACAGTTCTAATCAGCACCACACCAAGCGCTTAAAACTCTAAGATAAACCCCATTGTTTTACTATCTTGAAGAATCAAAGGACAGAGTTCAGAGAGACCATGGTTGCTGGAAAGTGAGACCATGGCTGGTAGAAAGAAGAAACACAAAAAAGGAGAGACACAAAATCTAGGTACAAACTCTGTAGAAATTTCTGGCTGACCCCTGAACCAAACATGCAAAGAATAGATTGCAAGTAGTCTAGGTAGAGATAAAAGAACTGAACTAAGAACCACTGCTCAAGAGACAGAGCTTGCAATTTGTGTCCAATCATGTTAATGTCCTGCTAAACAAAAGCATTAACACTCTTTGGAGGAATATAATGCAACTCAGAGGCTCCACAACTTCATATTCACAATATCCAAAACAAAATCTAAAATTCCTGACATATAAAATAAATCAGGAAAAAGTGTCCAATTTTCAAGAGAAAAGAAAACCAATAGACACTAACTGCAGGGTGATCCAGATGTTGGAATCAGCACAGATTTTCAAGCAACCATTATGATTCTGCTTAATGATGCAGAGAAAAACACAATCATAACAAGTTAAAAAAAAAAAAAAAAAACCTTTAACAAAGCAATAGAAACCTAAAAAATAACAAAGTAGAAATTCTAGAACTGAAAAATATCTAAAATAAAAACATTCACTGATGGCTTAACTGCAGAATGAAGATGACAGAGAAAAAAATGCACTTGAAAACAGATCGATAAAATTACTGAACTTGAAGAAGTGAGAAAAAGCGAATTGGGGGGGGAAAAGGAACAGAGCCTCATGGCTGGTCTGCACATAAAATACTAAAAGATTTCTGAAGGCTGATGGAAAATTACACTAGACAGAAACTCAAGTCTTCAGAAAGAAAGAGAGCAACAGATATGTATTAAAATACACTCATTAATTCAACAAACATTTATTAACCCATTTACGTTGGAAGCCTGCAAATTTCTTCTGTGAAAAATCAGACCTTGGCGATGACCTTGAGCAGTAGGATATAAATAACTCCCACAAACTTAGCCTTCCAGTAATGGGATACTAGGCATACATGGGTTAATTACCTAGAACAGATAATGTCCTTTAGGCAATAAATGTGTTTCAATAATCTTATGCATAAATTGTTTTTATTAATTTATGCTACATCTTCAGAGATGTTTTCTTTATCAATAGATCTTTATATTTATGCTATCAGTCTGTTTACCTCTCAAACTGTATTTACAAGTTGTATTCATTTTATAAAACCAAGAATACAAATAAAAAGTAACTCAGTAGACACATCATTTGTTAATACTTTTATGTATTCACTAACTATATAAAATCTAACAAACTAGAAATACCAAAGTCAATTATGTTTCCCTCCTGTCCCATATTTAATTCCTCAATGAGTCCTGTCATTTTTATCTCCTAAATATACAGCTGACCCTTGAACAACTAGGGTGTTAGGAACCCCGACCCCCTGAACAGTCAAAATCTGTGCATAACTGTTAGCTCTTCAACAACTTAACTACTAATAGCCTAATACTGACCAGAAGCCTTACCAATAAACACATATTTTGCATGTTATATGTGTACATACTGTATTGTTACAATAAACTAAGCTAGAGAAAGAAATATTTTAAAACCATAAGAGAGAGAAAACACATTTGTAGTATTGTACTGTATTTATCAATACTGAAAGTTTATGTCATCTGTTTATAAATGAATCTCCGTCTGAAGGGGTTGGCAACTAAAGCTGCAGACCTCAATCTACGCCACATATCAAGCAATTAAACTTGTTCTTGTAATGGCATGACTTTTGCCTGTTTCTCAGGAACACTTCCAGCGTTGCTAGTGACACTTTGTATGAGTTCCATAGTGTTATTCAACTAAAGGTGATGAAAAAGAATAAGAGAGATCATTTTTAACTACCATACCCAACTTACTGGAAAGATGAACTGTTCAGTTGGAGATGATTAGCATCATATGGTGTTTTAAGCAGGTATTCGCAAGACTTGAGCTCACCACAATAGCAACAGGAGGTAGCTACAACAGTATTACAATACTACAGCACACACTACAGTACATTTTATATAGTTTTAATACTGCATCTTTACATTTGTTTACACTTCTTAATGGTGTCATGTATAGTCTACAGTGTTTGTGGCATAAGTTTTCATAAATTTTAACTTTTTTATAAGAAATTTGTGTATATTTTATGGTAAGATAGACGAGTATCTACTAATATTTTATGTATTCAAGCCACACCTTTTTCTTATTTTTTCCAATATTCCTAGGCTATGCAGTTTGTCTGCAAGTTTTTTCAAACTGTCACACATCACCAAATAATTTCCCAATATATTTATTGAAAAAAAACATGTATAAGTAGACCCACGTTGTCTCAACTCATGTTGTTAAATAGTCAACTATACTTTGAATGCATACATTTCCCTCAATCTCTATTGTTTTTACACTAGATCCAGCCCACCATCACTTCTTATTAGTCTCCCTACTCCCCATCCATAATTCTTACAACAGCCAAAATAAATTATATCGTATCACTTTCCTTCATTGCCTTCCCATTGTACTTTTAATAAAATCTAAGCTCCTAAGCTTACAAAATCTGCATAATCTACCTCCACAACCTCATTCATCCAATTCTAGTCTCCATGTTACCCACTATATTCCAGCCGTAGAAGCCTCCTTTCAATTCCTTCAACATACCAAGTTCTTTCATACCTAAAGCTTTTTTAATAGGCTGTCCTCTCAAGCTGGTTTACTCCCCCTTCTGCATACATGGCTCATTCCTTCAAATCCTTCACGTTAGTTTGTATGTCACCTCTTCAGAATACCTATCCTGACCACCTAGTTGAAAATAGGTTTTCCCATTATTAGCTAACACTACAATTTCCCTTCAAACTACTTGTCACAGATTGTAATTACGGTGTTTTTGTTTTGTCTTGTTGTGCTTTTATTTTCTAAGACCCCTACAGGCCTACAGCTCCATGAGAACAGGGACCATACCTGCATGATTTACCAGGATGCTCAATGGCTAATAAGAGTAAGCGATGGTGCTTATAAATTTTATTAACTGAAAGCTCAAGATAAACTCAAGTTTTCACACATTTCAAACAGTGTTTCATTTTAAATAGGTTTGCCATCTTGAAGATAGAGAGGTATGAGGAGAATGACTTAATAAATAAATGCTCACAGTGTATTTTTATTAAAAATAAAGTAAGCATAAAAACATTCCCTTCATTGTCCCTGACAATCTATGTTACTCAGAATTAGGATGAAAAACAACTGAACTTATATAAATTAAAAAGCTCAACAAATCACTGGCAATCTTCCAAATGAACTCATATCTTAAAATATACCAGTTAGAGAATATTATTGATAATATTAATAGTTTCAACAAACAAAAATAAAAACGCTTCTACTTCCATTTAAAAAAAGATACAAATGGAACACAAAATTATGCAAATGAAAAAGATATTTTTAATAGAGGCAGCATTTTGAAAACCCAATTCCCTATCAAGGAAAAAAAAACAGTTGTCTAAGTGGTATAAGAATGTTCTTAAGAAAATAGTAAACATCTAAATTCTAGACAAGAAGTACTCTCTGTCCCTAAAGATTAGTCATATTGGTTGCAGTTGTGCTATTATAAATAGAAATTTATTTCCTAATAAATGTTCTATTTTTGTGTCTTTTATTATCTTTACAGAAGTTCTAGATGACATATCATTTTAAACAGAAAAAAAAGTGCTGGGTTTTTTGCCTTCGTTTATTTAATTCTATCAAAAGGATTCATCCATTCTGCCATGAAAGTTCTTAAAATAACATCTGTGCAGTTTACTTCTGACTATCTCAAGGGAAATTATTTCGACTTCTTCCCAAGAACATTTCATCATTTTAGACTCAAATATTTGTAATAAGGTTGGCAAAAGTTAAATTAACTGATAATGCCCACAGCTGATGAGATCTTTTTAAAAAGGAAAAAAGCATTCATAAATCCCACTGCTTGAAATAAAATGTATAGGAGTCGATTACTATTATGTTTTGTTAAAAAAATTCATGCCTTTTAAACCAGGATTTTCATTACTAAAATTTTATTCAACAGAAATAAGCAGCCAGAAGAGATTTACAAGCCTGTTTACTATAAAACTGAAAACACTGAAAAAATTTAAATGACATATGTGTTATGTGCATATTTAGCACGGGCAATTTTTAAAATAAATTATGGTATATTTATGGTCATAATCCAGTCACAATAAAGACTATCATTTTTTAAGACAGTACATAGCTATTAAAAATAGCATATATCTTTATTAGCTTAGAAAGATGTCCTAAAAAAAACAAGAAATGAAAAAATGGGGTTGCAAAACAGCATTATACTATGAAATAACATTTAAGAAACAAAACATGTTTTTGCATGTGGTACAGATGTATTTTTAAAAAGTCAGTAAAGACATATACCAAAATGTTAGCAGAATTACATGAAAGTAGTAGGGTTTCTTTTTTATATTTTTATTTTGTCTGAAGTTTTGAGTTTTTCTTTATTTTTTTTTTTTGTAAGGGACAAGGTCTTGCCCAGTCAGGGGTGGAGTACACTGGTGAGATCACAGTTCACTGTAGTCTTGAACTCCTGGGCTCAACCAATCTGCCTGCCTGAGTCTCCTGAGCAGCTGGGATTATAGGTACCCACAACTGTGCTGTTTAGAGCTTTTAAAATGAGCATCTTCTACTTTTATGACAAGGGAAAAGATGCTTTCATTTGGGAAAAGTTTATTTCCTAAATATCAAGTCTATTTTTAAGCTTCCCCAAACTAAATTCTGTTACTTCTGTAACAATAAGGAGTCCTTCAGACAAGTCATCTACTTTGTATTTAGAATTAGATGTTGTTATCTCTGATAGGGAGTGATGAATTTGTGATGTTTCATTCACACTCTCTCTAGCTCTAGGGAAATCAGGAGTACAAATTTGCCATCTGGGTAACCTCAGTTGCCTGGGGTCACAAATGCAGTCTATAAAACCCGGAAAACATAAATGGTCTACACCACCCTTTTAAGCAAATATTTTCAGCCAGAGAAGCTAATTAGCCATATATGCAGACCTATTTTTAGTACTAATTTTCATTTACATGTCTTTTCATTTACTGCATCATATCTTCCCTTTGAAAGTTTCATATTGATAAACAAATTGAGCTCTTTAATTTTTCCTTACAAAGTAATTACCTTGTCATTTCTATCAATTCTCTCCCTTTTTATAATATTTTGACAATATTTCTTCACATGTATCATAAATATTATGTTCTAATCATCATCACAACTGTATAGGAAGAATTCTATTCCTGTCTTAAAGTGTAAGAAGTATGCAGTCCTCTCCCCGACCTCCTGACCAAAATCATTCTATTGCTGGGTGTTCCTATTATGAAAAACCCATATTTCATAATCTTCATCTTGTATCACTGACTTTTAAGATCTCTAAGCTAAAAAGTATCCATTTATTTTTTTCTTAACCTCCTGGTGTATACCCTAATCAAAAAAATGTGTGTGTGCATGTGTGTACAAAACCAAAAAATCTGTATTATTTTAAATAACCTGTAATAATTCTCCAAAAAAAAAAAAAAAAGTTTTGATTAGAAAGTCAGCCAAAGATAGAAACATTTAGATCTCCTTTCAAGAAAGAATTTATGATTCAGCTGCAAGGAGGGTAATTAGCTGTTACAGCCTTCAGGTTCTGCATCAGCTTTCCAGTCAAAACCATTATCTTCCCAAATATCTCCCAACCAATGACTAAGCACCGCTGTAGTACTAGGGCCTGGTCATTTCTGCCTAACATGGGACTCCTTCAATAAGCAATCTTTATTCTTGGCCTTCCCATTGGGCTGGCTGAGACTGTCAACTCTGCATCATGGTGAGGAGACTCCCCTGGACCTATGTTGTTTTCATTAATCCTTCACAGACATTGTTCTTCAATCAACTTCTTGCACTCCTAACTCCACCAGAGCATCTTCTTCCCAAAGCACCCAACAGGCATAATGATTTTATATTGACACATCATTATTATTAATCAAAGATACAGATTTAAAATTATAATTCTGGTACAAACATCTATTTCTCTCATTTATATGTCCCCTTAGATTCTGCCATACCTATCAAATAAAATTTATAAAATATGAGTATATTAAGCTATTAAAAACAAGTATCCAGAGGATTTGAGATGCTGGTTGAGGTAATTGTTTTCACCCCTCATTTTGATCTTGTAAATGTTTTTACACTGACATCAAGGATGTCTCTTGTTTTTTCCTGAGCCTATTTGACTGAGACAATATCCTATCTTGATTTTGTATAGCATAGTTAGACCATTTCTTTTATTTAAAAATGTTCATTTCGCTGAATTGCTAGAGTAATCCCTCAACATGTACATTTTATAGTAACAATTTAAATGTGTTTTATAACCATATCATTTTTTTAAACTGTTAGCTTGTATCACAGTGAAATTTGGGTGGGTGGCTCAATTTCTGCCTTTCCCTAACCAAGTCTATTTTTCCAAGGTCAAATTTTATAGATCTAAATTTTGTCAAGATGATAGTGTTCTTATCAGATTTTAGTCAACAGCAAAATTTTCCATGTGCAGCTATGACAGCTAGCTCTTATTTGTGTTACTTCTACCCATCAAATAAAGGGTGGGATCAAAGATTCTCTGGTCTTAAACTCTCTACTTCAAAATTATCTTCAAATTCAGGTCACAAGTTAATGTCATTTCTCAAAGGAATAATCCTCCTTTTCTATGATGAAAAGAGAAAGATGAAAGAACAAGGGGAACAAGCTTACTGTGTTGGCTGGACAAAAGAAAATCAGGGTGGCTACAGCTTGATAAAAAAGGCACATGGGTGGCCAGGTGGTATAGTATCTCTTACATGCCTCAGCCCAAACATGGCACAACCACTTGTTAAAATTTAATTGTCTAAAATTAGTTACATGGTGTTTCCTATGTGCAAAGAGAACTACATAGGGTTTTTGTGCCAAGGAAGGAGAAACAAGTATGAGTAGCACTGGTAGCCTCAAATACAAACACCTTCCTTATGGTACTTATAAAGATTGAAATGAGATAATAACAAGTTCATAGCTCACTGCCAACATTTTTGAGTATTTAATAAATAAAAACAAATTTACATTTTATTGGTTTTCAAGAATACATCTAATTATACTTCCTTTTTTAAGTGAACTTGAAGTATTTTTTAAAAGTCAATTGAGGCTGGGTACAGTGACTCACGCCTGTAATCCCAGCCCTACGGAAGGCCGAGGCAGGCAGATCACCTGAGGTCAGGAGTTCGAGACCACACTGGCCAACATGGAGAAACCCCCATCTCTACTAAAAATACGAAATTAGCCAGATGTGGTGGCACATTCCTATAATCCTAGCTACTTGGGAGGCTAAGGCAGAAGAATCACTTGAACCCAGGAGGCTGAGGTTGTGGTGAGCGAAGGTCGCGCCACTGTACTCCATCCTGGGCAACAAGAGTGAGACTATGTCTCAAAAAAAAAAAAGAAAAAGGCAATGGAGAACCTTGACAACACTAACAACAAGCCTATTTACATAAACTTCCCTTTTTTGAAAAATTAGAAGATACTGTCACATCAACCATCCTTCTAACATTTCTACAGTTCATATTGTAATTTCTCAATGACTATAACTGACCAGATCTTAGCACTATCACTAAAATTGTGCCAGAACTTTATGAATCCATAACAGGAAAACTGAATCACTGCTGCATCTAGATATTCATCATCCAAAATAGGTGGCAAATTTGCTTTTTAAAAATGTAGTCCAGGCTGAGGCAGGAGGATCACCTAAGCCTAAGAGTTCAATATCAGCCTAAGCAACATAGTGAGATCCCCATCTCCACAAATAATAGAAAAAATTAGCCAGGTGTGGTGATTTGTGCCTGTGGTCCCAGCTACTCAGGAGGCTGAGGTGGGATGTTCATTTGAGCCCAGAAAGTCAAGACAAGGCTGCAGTGAGCTGTGATCATACACCACACTCTAGCCTGGGCAACAGAGCAAGATCTTGTCTCAAAAAAAAAATTGTCTCAAAAAAAAAAAAAAAAGGAAAGAAAGAAAGGAGTCCTCATATAACCAGAAAGAGTACAAATAAACAAATAAAAATTAACAAAGAACACTTGAAATGTTATTCAATTTAGGTCCAACATGGTGGCTTATGCTTGTAATCCCAACAAATTCGGAGGCCCAAGCAGGAGAACTGCTTGAGGCCAAGATTTTGAGACTAGCCTGGGTAACACAGGAAGATTCCATCTCTATTAAACAACTTTTTATAATAAAAAAAAATTAGTTGGGCATAGTAGTATGCATCTGCAGTCCCAGCTACTCAACAGCTTGAGGTGGGAGAACCACCTGGCCCCAGAGGAGTTCAAGCCTGCTGTGAGCTATTGCACCACTGTACTCCAGCCTAGATAATAGAGTATCTGTCTCCAGGAAAAAAAAAAAGAGTTTAAAGAGTGTTCAATGTAAACAAATTACTTTCATTTCTAGCAATGTATATTCAGTAAATTGGACTAATTTCTGATGGAAACAATTAGAAAAGCTGGATAAATCTGATTAAAGGCATTAATGAGTGAAGAAAACAGAAAATAAATTACAGGACACAGATCTGGAAAGAAAAAAGAAAACCCAGGGGTAAAGTAAGCATTTGGGGGTACTTTTCCCCTAGGGCATCTGCCAATCTTAAATCCAGATGAAGGTTTAGAAGATAAGCCAGGCCTTGGACAGGCACAAAGGAATGTAGAACAAAAACTGAAGCCACACTTTGGGAGCCTGAGGCAGGCAGATCACCGGAGGCCAGGAGTTTGAGACCAGACTGGACAAAGTGACAAAAACCCCATCTCTACTAAAAATATAAAAATTAGTTGGGTGTGGTGTCATACACCTGTTACTCCAGCTATTTGGGAGGCTGAGGCATAAGAATCACTTGAGCCTGGGAGGCAGAGGTTGCAGTGAGCCGAGATCACGCCACTGCACTCTAGCTTGAGCAACAGAGGGAGACTCTGTCTCAAAAAAAAAAAAAAAAAAAAATTGGAGTCAAGTAAGGGAGTGTTGTTAAATACCTGATGCTTGGAGACCATACACTGAACGCTACCCTAGGACACCTAAAATAAACTGACTATCCCTGGGAATACTGCCCAGCCTTAAATCATCTCAGTACTTAAAACCGGATTAAGGTGATACGGAATATCTTGTCTTTTATTTCTTTGAACATATTGAGCAGGGTTATTTTCTTCAGGTTTACTGTGGTATAATTAATGTTAAATAAACTGCACATATTTAAAATGTGCAATTAAATGAGGTTTGATGTGTATACACGCTGGTGAAACCATCACCACAGTCGACATAATTAACACAGCCATAATCCCCAAAAGATTCTTTACGCATCTTTGTAATCCCTGCCTTCTACCTGTTCCTACCCTAGTACTCCACATTCCTAAACTACCAATGATCTGCTTTCTGTCACTATAGACTAGTTTGTATAATTAGTTTCGAATTTTGTGTAAATAAATGGTATGTACTTTGGGAGGGGGTCACTTCTACTGTATTAGTAGACCTGAAGTTGTTGATCCGTTAATCCACTGAAAGACATTTGGGCTGTTACTGGGTTTGGGCTATTACAAATAAAGCTACTAAGAACATCCTTATATAAGTCTATGTACGGGCTATGAATATTTTGAAGCCTGTTTCTGATAACATTCCCATCAGATTCTACAGTACAAGAATACAGAAAGGATAAAAGGATCAAAAACTATAACATGGAGGCTGATGTGTGGTGGCTCATACTTGTAATCCCAGCACTTTGAGGGCTGAAGCGGGAGGACTGCTTGACTCCAGGAGCTCAAGATCAGCCTAGGCAACATGGTGAAACCCTATCTCTACAAAGAAAAGAAAAACCAGCTGGGTGTGGTGGTGCACAACTGCAATCTCAGCTACTTGGGAGGCTGAGGTGGGAGGACTGCCTGAGCCTGGGGTGCTCAAAGCTGCAGTGAGCCATGATCATGCCACTGCAGTCCAGCCTGGGCAACAGAGTAAGGCCCTGTCACAAGAATAAAAAAAAGCGACATGAAAACACTAACCAAAAGAAGACTGGTGTAGTTCTATTAACTTCAAAGTAGGCTTTTAGGAATACTTTATAATGAAAAAAGCTTCAATTCCACAAGAAGATTAACATTTTCTTATGTACCTAATAGTATAACCTTAAAAGATATAAAACAAAATTAAGAGACCCAAAGAGAAAAAGACAAATCCAAAATAACACGTCTGGGTGCGGTGCCTCACACCTGTCATCCCAGTACTTTGAGAGGCCAAGGCGGGTGGATCACCTGAGATCAGGAGTTTGAGACCAACCTGGCCAACATGGTGAAACCCCGTCTCTATTAAAAATAGAAAAATTAGCCAGGCATGGTGGCACACACCTGTAATCTCAGCTACTCAGGAGGCTGAGGCAGGAAAATCACTTGAACCTGGGAGGCAGAGTTTGCAGTAAGCTAAGACTGCCCCAGTGCACTCTAGTCTGGGTGACAGAGTGAGACTCCATCTCAAAAAAATAAACTATAAATAAATAAATAACAGTGGAAGATTTTAACATAACTCTTGCAGCAACTGATGAGAATATGCGAACAAAGCAGGAATACACAAGAAACAAAACTGACCTGAATTATACATATATACACACATACATGTTTATGTGTATACACATGTAAATGTATGTATATTCACATAAACATGTATATATGTATATGTGCACATATTGCATGTGTGTGTGTGTGTGTGTGTGTGTGTGTGTGTATAAACACTGCACCAACTGCAGAGTAAAATTCTTTTCAAGGTCATACAACATTCTTACCAAAATTAAACTTGTCTGCAACATAAAGCAAGTTTCAGCATATTTAAAAGGACTGAAATCATATACAGTTTCTTCTCTAACGAACTGCAATTAACCTAATATCAATAACATTAAGATAAATAGAAAACTACCATATCACCATAATTTTAAAATATGCGCCTAAATAATCCATGGGTTAAAAAGTAAATTTCAATAAAAACTGGAAAATATGTTAAACAAAATAATTAAAAAACAGTATCAAAACTTGTGAGATGCTTCCTTAGCATTCATATTTTGGTGCCTAATACTCTACCAGTAAACAAAACACAATATAATGGAGTAGGAGAAAAAATTAGAATGTGTCTGTAACATCCTGTTGTAAATGGAAAACAATTTGACTTTCAAGAACATCATAGCCATCACTTAAAAAGGAGGAAAAGGGAAGGAGGGGATTATACTAACTACATTTTGAAAAACTGCACATAAAATAAAAATACCAACTAATGATCATTAAAGTTTATTTTATAAAAGACCATGATGTCACAACAATGCTCAAGAGAAAACATAAAATACACTAAATAAACCTAAAGGTAAATATAGTAGCCTGTTTTTATAATGTATAGAAAAGTATTGATATATATGTATATTTTGGGTTTTAAAATTTTGAGTATGTGTTCATTTATAAAACACATAAATGTGTTTGTTTTTATCTATGTAAGAAGAAGAGAGTGAATAAAATTGGTAGTGAGCCAAACAGCACTAGCCAAAAGAAGAAATTATATTACAAACAAGAAGATCCAATCAAGCACTGAAGGTGCCCTAAGTAACTAAGAATAAGGTGAATCCCATAGCTGATTTGCATTGGTAGTCATATCCAAAAACCAATTAAAAGAAAGATTCTACAATGTGTCCCAAGACAATATATTAGACACAAGTCCCCAAACGTAAGCTAACCATACAGACTTAAAACCTTATCTCAGGACATGAAACCCTAGATGAACATATAAATTTTAATGAGGTGCAGGCATAAGGTGCTGATCATTTTAGGAGATAAGCATACAATTAAAAGAACAAAAAACCAGGATAATCTATTAAGTTTGTCTGGCCAAACAAAATTTAAAGACTTCCTTATTTCTGAGAAAGAGAACAAATTTTCAAAATAAATTTATAGAAAATATGGGAATTTAAAAGTACCAAGATATAACACATAAAACTCAGATTAAATGGAGACTCGGCCTAGAGAACAAATAGCTGAAATCTGAATCAACATGGACTAAGAAATCAGTTTTCATGTCCAACACAAAATCGACTGGTCAGTGACACAGAATCAGTATCTTTGCTGGTCTGAGAATGCATGCTCTTTACCTTTGAGTTTAGTGATTTCACTAAAACCCAGAGAAGATAAAAGCAAAATATAATTGCACCTGGTTGAATTACCTATACCTACAAAAACAGAAAAATTAGAACAGGAGGAATATATTATGATCAGGGTAAGAAACAGTTAAATTCGTGGTATTTACTGATCTAACTGGTTTGAGGTAATAATTTAGATATGTGGTGTGTTTTTCTGCTTAATGGTTTAGATCATTTTAAAAAACACTTATGAAATTTTATGACTCCAATCAATAAAAATATTTAAGTTTGCAATAGGTGTTTAAATATCTGCGATTTGTATTATCAAAAAGTTTGATTATCTGCATAAGGAATACAAGAATACTTAGAGAAATATTAGTGTTTAATAGCTAAAGATATATCAATTGTTTGCCAAATTAGTATTAATAGATTAAATAAATTTGTGTCACAGATTAGAGTGCTTAAAAAAAATTTATAGCTTTAAATGCATATATAAGAAAGAAAGTGGTCAGGCATGGTGGCTCATGTCTGTAATCCCATCACTTTGGGATGCAGAGGAGAGGGGATCACTTGAGGTCAGAAGTTTGAGACCACCCTGGCCAACATGGTGAAACCCCATCTCTACTAAAAATACAAAAAAAAAAATAGGCAGATGTAGTGGCATGTGCCTGTACATGAGCTGGCATGTCCCAGCTACTTGAGGGGCGGAGGCAGAGTTGCAGTGAGCTGAGATCACGCCATACTGCACTCCAGCCTGGATGACAGAATGAGATTCTATCTCAAAAAAAAAAAAAAAGAAAGAAAGTAACACTAAAAATCAATGATTTAAAAATTCATCCAAGGAACTTTGAAAATGGACAGCACATTAAATCCAATGAAGCAAATAAAGATGAGAACAGAATTTTTAAATGAAAAAAATTATACAATAGAGAAGAATGACAAAGCTAATGGCTGTTAATTTGATAAGCTCCCAGTAACACAAAACAAAAAAAAGAAGGCAATAGTAATCAAAACCAGGCATCACTACAGATCCTATCCTTCAAAAAGATAATAAGAGTATACTATGAACAATGTTATGGTAATAAATACAAACATTTAGATGAAATGAACAAATTCCTAGAAAATAACTTCTCAAAACTAGTTCAAGATACTGAAAATCTGAGAAGCAGATATGTATAAAATGACACAACAGGAGGTTCCAAAATTCATCTCTATACAGAAACACAAAATTAACAACCATCTAAATACAAAAATACCTTCAAGAGAACTCCAGAATCCAGCCTCCAGCACATAGACAGATTCCCTTGGCCCACAAGTTCTCCCATGGGAGAAAGAAAGAGTAAGATGAGTGTCTATCTGCACCACAAATCCTAGCACCTGGCCTGTCCACCTGCAGACCACACCACCAGGCTAACCCCACTCCCTGCAGACTCACTTGCCCATAGACTCTAGGATCTAACATGCCTGCCCACAGACACTGGGGCAGGTGTGTTAGGTTTTAGGGTCTATGGGCAAGTTAGACCCACTGGTGTCTATGGGCAGTGGTAGGTCCTAGGATTGGTCTTAGCACCAAAGTATTAAAAAAATAAAAACTACCCACAAAAATTTGCTGATAGATACACAACATAAAGAGTCATCTGTCAAATAACAAAGTATGTGGCAAGGGCAACATAAGTGTCAAGTTTTTACATGCCGTTAAAGTTAAGACTATATCAGCTTCAAACAGACTGTCGTAAGTACTAAGAAGTTTTATGCAAGCCTCGTAACCATGAGGAAAACACCCATAGTAGGTATAAAATAAAAAACTAAAAAAAAAGTATATTATTGCCAAAAAGTCATCAAAGAGAAGACAGGAATAGAGAACAAAAAAAAACAAAAGAAATATAAAACGGAAAAAAAAATAACAATGGCAATAGTTAGTTCTTATCTAACAATCATGTTAAATGTAAATGGATTAAATTCACCAGTCAAAAGAGGTAAAGTAGTGAAATGATTTAAAAAACAAGATCCAACTATATGTTGTCTGCAACAGATACACCTTAAATTTAAGGACACACACAAGCTGAAACAAAAGTGATGAAAAAGGGCATTTCATACAAACTGTAACCAAAAGAGAGCAAAGATGACTGTAGTTATATCGGACAAAATAGACTTTAAGTCAAAAACTGTAACAAGAGGCAAAGAAGGTCATTATGTAATAATAAAAGGGAAAATTGAACACAGGAAAATAAAATTATAAATATATATGCATAGAAGATAAAAGCTGCTAAATATATAAAGATTGACAGATCTGCAGAAGAAATATATAGCAACAGCAAATACTAGGATATTTCAATCACCACTTAATGAACAAATTGTTCAGACAAAAAAATTAAAAGAATATATCAAACTTAAACACTACAGATCAAAGAAACCTAACAGACATATATAAAACATTCCACCCAAAAGTAGCAGAATACACAATCTTCTCAAGTGCAAACGGACCACTCTCCAGGGTTGATCACATGCTAGGTCACAAAACAAGTCTTAACAAATATAAGAAGTTTGAGGCTGGCCGCAGTGGCTCACACCTGTAATCCCAGCACTTTGGGAGGCTGAGGTGGGTGGATCACGAGGTCAAGAGATGGAGACCATCCTGGCCAACATGGTGAAACCTCGTCTCTACTAAAAATACAAAAATTAGCCAGGTGTGATGGTGAGCGCCTGTCGTCCCAGCTACTTGGGAGGCTGAGGCAGGAGAACAGTGTGAACCAGGGAGACAGAGGTTGCAGTGAGCTGAGACTGCACCACTGCACTCCAGCCTGATGACAGAGCAAGACTCCGTCGCAAAAAAAAAAAAAAAAAAAAAAAAAAAAAAAAAAAAAAAAAAAAAAAAAAAAAAAAAAAAAAAAAAAAAAAAAAAAAAAAAAAAAAAAAAAAAAAAAAAAAAAAAAAAAAAAAAAAAAAAAAAAAAAAAAAAAAAAAGAAGTCTGAAATAATTCCAAGCATCTTTTCCAGACACAATGGAATGAAACTAAATCAAAAACAAAAAGAAAAAAATTTAAAAATATGTGAAAATTAAACCATATATTTTGGAATAACTAAAGGGTCAAAGAAGAAACCAAAATGGGAAATTAGAAAATATCTTGAGACAACATAAAACAAAAACATATCTCAAAACTTATGGGATGCAGCAAAAGCAGTACTAAGATTGAAGTTTATAATGATAAATGCCTACATTAAAAAAAAAAGAAAGATCTCAAATAAAAACCTAACATTATACCTTAAGGGTCTAGGAAAAAAAGAACACACAAAGCCTAAAGTTAACAAAAGGAATTAAATAATAAATATTAGAGTTAAAATACATGAAAAAGAGATGAGAAAAAATAATAAAAATTGACAAAATTATGAGTTTCTTTTTTGAAAAAATAAAATTGGAAAACCCTTAGCTAGACTAAGAGAAAAAAACGAAAGAAGACTCAAAATCAGAAATGGAAGAAGAGACAGTACAACTGATGCCACAGAAATAAAAAACATCATAAAAAACTATTGTGAACAATTACATGCCAACAAATTGGACAACCTAGGATAAACAGATAAATTCCTAGAAATGTATAATCTACCAAGACTGAATTAAGAAATGAAAAGGCCAGCAGCGGTGGTGAATGCCTGTAACCCCAAAACTGCTTGATTCAATCAATACTGCTTGATTCCGAGAGTTCCAGACTATAGTGCACAATGATTTTGCCAGTGAATAGCCACTGCACACCAGCCTGGGTAACACAGCGAGATCCTATCCATAAAAATTTAAAAACAAACATAATGTGATATCACCTATGTTAGAATGGCTATTACTAAAAAAAAGAAAAAGATAAGTAATGTTGGCAAGGATGTGGAGAAAAGTGACCCTTTGTATACTGTTGGTGGGAATATAAATTGGTGCAGCCACTATAAAAGAAATTATGGAGGTATCTCAAAAAATTAAAAACAGAACAACAATATGAGCTAGCAATCTCATTTCCAGATATATACCCAAAAGAACTGAAATCAAGATCTCAAAATGTATCTGCAGTCCCATGCTCATTGCAGCATTAATTACAATATTGAAGACACAGAAACAACCTAAATGTCCATTGAGAAATAAATGGATTTAAAAAATGTGGAATATACATACAATAAAGTATTATTTAGCCTTCAGAAAGAAAGGTATCTTGCCATTTGTGACAACATGGGTGAATCTAGAAAACACTACACTAAGTGAAATAAGTCTGACAAATATCATTTATAGGGGTAATCTATAATAGTCAAACTCACAAAAGAACAGTACAACGGTGGTTACCATGAGTTGAGGGGTAGAGAACTGGGGAAGTATTAGTCAAAGGGTACAAAGTTGCAGTTATATAAATGAATAAATTCTACAGATCTATTGTTCCATATACTGACTATAGTTAACATTACTGTATACTTAAAAATATACAGAGACTAGATCTTATGTTGTGTTATCACACACACACACACAAAAAAGAGAGTTGGGGGAAGTTTTTGAAGGTCTTGGATATGTTTATGGCATATATTGTAGTGATGCATTAAAAGCTGTATACTTATCACCAAACTCATCAAGTTGTATATGTTAAATATGCACAAGTTTCCTTTTATTTATTACTATTTTTTTTTGAGACTGAGTTTCTTTCTTGTCACCCAGGCTGGAGTGCAATGCGCAATCTCAGATCACTGCAACCTCCACCTCCCAGGTTTAAGCAATTCTCCTGCCTCAGCCCCTCAATTAGCTGGGGTTACAAGAGTATGCCACCATATCCAGCTAATTTCTCTATTTTTAGTAGAGACAGAGTTTCATCATGTTGGCCAGGCTGCTCTCAAACTCCTGACATCAGGTGATCCACCTGCCTTGGCCTCTCAAAGTGCTGGGATTACAGGTGTGAGCCACTATGCCTGGCTGATATGTACAGGTTTCTGTCAATAAAAAGACAATCATATGTCAACTGATAAATGATAAAAAGACAATCATATGTCAATAAAGAAATTAAAAATCTGAAAAATACTATAACCATTTAAAACATTGAATCTAAGATCTTTCCACAAATAGAACTCCAAATCCAGATGGATTAACCAATGAATTATAACATTTAAGAAAGAAATAACACTGGCCTTGCATGGTGGCTCATGCCTGTAATCCTGCCACTTTGGGAGGCTGAAGGGGGAAAATTGCTTGAGTCCAGGATTTCAAGACCAGCTTGGGCAACATAGTGAGACCCTATCTCTATACAAAATTTACAAAATTAGCCCAGGATGGTGTTGGGCATGGGGCATACACCTATAGTCTCAGCTACTTGGGAGGCTGACACAGGAGGATCACATGAGCCCAGATGTTCAAGGTAAAAGTGTGCTACAATTACACTACTGCACTAGGTGACACAGAAAGACCCTGTCTTAAAAAAAAAAGGCAGGAGGGAGAAAGAAATCACGGCTGGCCACAGTGGCTCATGCCTGTAATCCCAGCATTTTGAGAGGCCAAGGTGGGCAGATTATGAGGTCAGGAGATCGAGACCAGCCTGGCCAATATGGCCAAACCCCATCTCCACTAAAAATACAAAAAAATCAGCTGGGCATGATGGTGCACACATGTAATCCCAGCTACCCGGGAGGCTGAGGCAGAAGAACTACTTGAACCTGAGAAGTGTAGATTGCAGTAAACCGAGATCACGCCACTACACTCCAGTCTGGGTGACAGAGCAAGACTCCATTTCAAAAAAAAAAAAAAAAGACAGAAATTGCACTAATTTTACATTAACTTTCAGTGAAAGAAAAGGGGGTGGAATGCAACACTTTCTCAGCCAGCACAACATTATTATCAAAAAATGACATGGAAAACACAAGAAAAGTTACAAGCCAATGTGAATCGTAAACACACATGCTAAACTCCTAAACAAAACATTAGCAAACAAAATCAAGCAAACTACACAAAGGATAACACAGCAAAGTAAGTTGCATTTACTTCAAAAATGTAAAATAGGCTTAACATTTGAAAATCAGTCTCTATCATTCACTACAATTTACAAATTTAAAACAACAATCAGGCCAGGCATGGTGGTTCACGCCCGTAGTCCCAGCACTTTGGGAGGTCGAGGGGGAAGATCACCTGAGGTCAAGAGTTCGAAACTAGCCTGGCCAACATGTTGAAACCCCCTCTCCACTAAAAATACAAAAAATTAGCCAACCCTGGTGGCAGGCACCTGTAATCCCAGCCAATCAGGGAGGCTGAGGCAGAAGAAATACTTGAACCTGGGAGGCAGAGGTTGCAGTGAGCCAAGCTCATGCCACTGTACTCCAGTCTGGGTGACAGAGCAAGACTCTGTCTCAAAAAAATAACACAACAATCAACACAGGAGGCAGAGTAAGATGGCTACACAGAAGCCTACAATAATCATCCTCCTCACAAGAACACCAAATTGAATAAACCATCCACTTAAGAAAACACCTTCATAAAAAACAAAAATCAGGTGAGCCCTCACAGTAACTGGTTTTAACTTCATATTGTTCAAAGAGGCACTGAAGAGGGTAGGATGAACAGTCTTAAATTGTGGACATCACCTTTCCCAGTTTTAAAGATTATTGGTAAAATAAAAATGCCTTCAAAAGTGTAAATATTTGGTCTAAATTACACAGGTCAGATATAGTTAGTTAAATGGTTTAAGGTCATAAACTGCTTCTTTGACTTTTAAAAACTGTCCAATTTATTTTGGAATATTAGATTCTAGATAAGGCTTGGGGACATGTAGAATTACCCAAGCCCCCTAGCTAAGCAAAGAAGATATTAAAGAAAACAGATATTATATAAGAAAGAATCTTGTATAGAAATGCTTTTCCTAAAGCTAAAATAAAATGACTTGTTTAAAAAGAAGGATGCTTAGGACAAGTCAAAAAGTCTAAGCGTGTTGTAGGTGGTCCGTGTAAGTCATGAAAGAATTCCTGAAAGGGAATTTATGCAAGAAATGCTGTACACTTTAAACATAATGAAGCCTCCTAAATGCTTCATAAAATACACTGTGACTCTTAACTGTACAACTTGCCTGCTTTACAGTTAGGTAAGCCTTGGGATTTGTGGAGTGAGATGCTGGAATGAGTCAGAACTTATCTGCATTTCTGTCTGGGTCCTAGGTTCCACACTTAGTACATAATTAAAATGCTGAACTTACCAAGTTTTTCACCAAAAGTAAACACTGCTAAGGGTTAAAAACATGTTTTTCAAACTACTGAAAAAAACAGCTTTACATGCAAGGTGTGCAAAGAAAGTTAAATGTGTTTTTGGTGAAAGATTATTAAAAGTCATGGGAATGTGAATTTTTTGCCTAACTTTAGAGAGTTAAAGGATTGTTTTAAGTGAAGTAGGAAAACTCTAAGTATTTAAATAAATTGTGGAAGGTTTGCAAAAATTAACCTTGTAAAAGAAATGACACATGTGAAAATATTGACTAAATTTAAAGGAGTATTATCCAGTTTTTCTGTAAACTGAACATCAGAATAAAAGCACAACAGAGAGATCCAAGATGGCTGATTAGCAACAGCTCAGGAATGTAGCTCCCAGTGAAAGCGCAGAGAACGAGTGGACGCTGCACTTTCCGATGAATTTTTGTTGCCCACAGACCGGGAGATTCCCAGCAGAAGAGCCACGCGGATTGCCAGCACAACTCTTTTGGCCGGCGCGGCTGTTCTGCTGACGCCCCAGCGCGGTGCTTCCCAGTGCGGAGTATACGGGATGGTCGGGCTCGGCTGGTCCCATCCCCACAAGGAAAACAGCAATTGGAAGTGCTGAGGACTGAGAGTTTCACAGCAAGCAGTGAACCCGGGAAGGTCCGGTTCTGTGGGGAACAGGCGCCCGCCAAAGGAAAACTAAGAAACAGAAAAAAATTTCATCACTGGGCGGAGAGAGATCCACGATGGCTGCGTAGCAGCAGCTCAGGATTGTAGCTCCCAGTGAAAGCGCAGAGAGTGAGTGGATGCTGCAATTGCAGACAAATTTTTGATGCCCACAGACTGGGAGATTCCCGGCGAAAGAGCCACCCAGGTCGCCAGCACAACTCTTTTGGCCGGCACGGCGCTTCTGGGTACGGAGTGTACGGGACTGGGTGCCCAAAGGCTGCGCTGGTCCCATCCCCACAAGGAGAACAGCAATTGGAAGCGCTGAGGAGAGAGCGAGCACAGCTGAACCCGGGAAGGCCCAGATCTGTGGGGAAGGAGCGTCCCCTGAAGGAAAACTAAGAAACAGAAAAAACTTCATCACCAACAAGCCGGACATCCACTCAGAGACCCAATCTGAAAGTCGGCAATTGCAAAGACGACAGGTGGATAAATCCACAAAAATGGGAAGAAACCAGTGCAAAAAGGCTGAGAACACCCGAAATCAGAATGCCTCTCCTCCTACAGGGGATCGCAGCTCCCCTTCAGCAAGAGAACAAGGCTTGATGGAGGATGAGTGTGATGAACTCACAGAATCAGGCTTCAGAAGGTGGATAATAAGAAACTTCTGTG